>SNQJ01S0227709.1:14510-28613 GCA_010110895.2 Picea sitchensis | reverse complement strand
TTATCATATTTATCATACTTCAATGCCTAAACTATGATGTACAATTCCTTATCTTATTTGGGGTATATTATGATTGCACCAACAAAAGTTTCAAGTGTTATGTTATCCAACTCCTTCTTTGTATCAAAGGCTTCGCCATTATTTATCATGCGAAATTTTCTTTGATTTCAAATGAAATTGCAAGTTTCATTAGATATAATATTGATGCATTACAATTATTTCATGTCAAAGCTTCAGTTACTTGGTTTTCAATTGCAATGAATTGAAAGGTTATACTTGCCTTTTCTAATGTGCATTGAAGAGACATTTCATTCCTAAATAATTTGCTAACCCCATGAATGACCTTGGTTCAATTAAATTATCTTGGATCAACCAATTTACAACGAATTTTATGTTTCCTAGGTCAATACAAAATTCACATCCTCTAACTACAAAATCCATACAAAACAATAATTGTTTTCCAAGCTCATATTTCTTCATGTTGGCTTGAAATTAATTATGGGTTAATATGGCATTACCATATTACAATGTAATATGGTAATCCCATATTACATTGTAATATGGCATTACCGTATTACAATGTAATATGGTAATGCCATATTACAATGTAATATGGTAATGTCGTATTACAATGTAATATGGTAATGACATATTACATTGTAATATGGTTTACCATATTACAATGTAATATGGTAATACCATATCTCTTGTAATATGGTAATACCATATCTTGTGTAATTTTTTTTAAAAAACTTAATGCCATCGTCGCAATATCGACGATAGTTCGTCGGAAAAAAATAGCATTTTGACCACTGTGGCAATAGCGACGAACTTTCGTCGCAAGTTGCCATAGGTTTTAGTTGCACATACAACATCTTCGTCGTAACTTTGGTCTTGATGAATCAATGTCATTGCTATTTCCATGGGTATTCATCACAATTTGTCATGGTTTTTCGTCACACATACAACATCTGGGTCGTAAGTTTTTGACTTGTCATAAATTTTTGTCGCAATTGCGATGAAATTGCGTCGTAATTGCCACGGTTGTTCATTGTACTTGTGACGAGGTTTCGTTGGAATTGCGACGATCCAAAGGGTTAACCGAACTTGAAGGTGGTGACACATGGAGAGATAATTTCGTCGATGTTTCCACTTACACCTGGATCGTCGATAAAGTGACGAAATTATTCCGATGAAAACAAAACTCGGCTTTCGTGGAAATTGCGATGGATAAGTGTGGAAATATCAACGAAAAACCATCGCAAATTTGGTCATATGTACTAGTGTAAGGACGCCACCAAGTCCTTCTTTACATGCATTTGTGCATACAATAAAGCCTTCATTTGGATTTGCGATCCTCAGAAGTGGAGCACTGGTTAACAGATGCTTCAATTGTCAGAAGCTTCTTTCACATTCTTCTGTCCATTGAAACTTCTTTCCCTTCCTTTGCAAGGAAGTGATGGGGTGATATATTATTGAAAACCCTACAATGAAACTTCTGTAGTATCCATCTAGGCCCTTTAATGGCCTCAATCTTTCTAGGGTCCACTGCTATCCCTTCTTCAAATATAATATGCCCCAGATAGTGAATTATGTTCTGATAAAATGAGCACTTGCTCAATTTGGCATACAACTGATGCTCTCTTAGAACTTGCAACACCATCCTCAAAGGATGCTCATGCTCTTCTTCTGACTTGGAATATACAAGTATTTCATATAAAAATACAATGACAAACTTGTCTAAATATTCTCGAAAAACACCATTCATTAAGCACATGAAAACAACTAGTGCATTTGATAACCCAAATGGCACCACTGTGAACTCATAATGAACATACCTTGTCCGGAAGGCGGTCTTGTTGATGTCTTCTTATTTAATCCTTACCTGATGGTATCCTAACCTGAGATCTATCTTTGAAAATATCCTTGCATCCTTCAACTAATCGAAGAGATCATCAATCATTGGTAGAGGATACTTGTTCTTTATAGTCACTTTGTTCAAATGTCTTAAATCGATGCACAATCTCAATGTCCCATCTTTCATCTTCATGAACAAGATTGGGGCACCCCAAGGTGACACACTTGGGCATATATACCCCTTCTTTAGAAGTTCTTCAAGCTGCATTTGCAACTCCTTCAGCTCTGGTGTACTCATTCTGTAAGGAGTCTTTGACACTGGAGCTTCTCCAGGGATTAAATTTATATTGAAATAAATATCTCTCTTTGGGGGTAGTCCTGGTACCTCCTTGAACACATCTTCAAAATTTTCCAGGATTGCATGATCCTACATATTTGACACCTTATCCTTAGGTGCTTCTTCCATATGAGCTGCAAATATTTGAGATCCCTTCCTGTAACACTTCTTCAGCTGCATTGCTGAAATTTCTTGAACAATAACTGCCCTGGGAATTCCCTGCACTTTCCTCAGGTTCCCTTCCTCATCCAAGCAAGTAAATTCCTTTTTATGACAGTATAGGATAGCATGATGTTGGTCCAACCAATCCATCCCAATTAGACATTCATAGGAACCTAAAGGCAAGATGTTCAAATCTTCCCTTTTGCTCAGACCATTCATGTCCATAATACATGACATAACCATCTCATTAACTTTTTTTTTGGCTTCATTATCTAGCTACACCAACCAATATTTCTCATGCTTGTTTATTGGCAAATGAAAAATTTCCTCCATATTAGGATCTATATAACTATGAATAGATCTTGAATCAATTAAAATAGTAATGGTTTGGTTGTTGATCATACCTTCCACTTCAATCATATGTGACTGATACTCTACTTGCTTGTTTTCTAGGGCTGCATACATCCTGGGTACACTTCTTCCCATGACCTCCACTGTTTCATCTCGCTGAACATTGTGAACAACTCTCACTTTGTCACTTATGTGAAGACAATCTCTAAACGTATGCTCCCCTTTACAACCCCAACATTGAATAGGTGGCTTCCTTGGCCTTTGACCCCCTGTCTCAATCGCTCTGGGTTCTCTAGAAGTTGGTTGTCCTTGAGGATTATTTCTGAAGAATGGTGGCTTAGTTCCTTTCTTCCTCTGATCCATCTTGAATTTCTTCTTGTATTCCCAAGATTTTTGGAAAGTTGGCCTTGCCTTTTGCTGATCATATAGGCACTTAGCTCACCTTATGGTATCCTCCAATGTTTTGGGATCATCATATTGTATTTTGTCATTGATGGATGATGACAACCCACTCAAATACCTTTGAATCTTAATTGTCTCATCCTTGATGAAAGAAACATACTTCAACAATTCTAAAAACCTTCTTACATATACATCTATTGTCATACTCCCAAGCTTCAGTTCAAACAACTCTTTCATTTTCTTGTCATAGTATCTCTTAGTCAAGTATTTGTTTTCAAAATACTTCTTGAATTCCCTCCAAGTAATATTTTTCTCTTTAATGTGTTGCACCTGCACAAGTTCATCCCACTACATGGATGCTTTTCCTTTGAGTTGGTAGATGGAAATTCTTCCTTCTGCATGAGAATAATAATTATGCAATTGAAAATACTTTCTCATTCCAAGAAGCCATGTCTCTGCATCTTCATCCTTCTTGTGCTCACCATCAAATGTAGGAGGTTTGATTTTGTTCATTTCTCCCTTCAGTTCATCCACTCCAGATTTCCTATGTTTTCGGGTAGGGGATGGAATTGAACTATTGTGTGCTCTCTTATTGGAATGCCTCGGGGAGTGACAATGATGTTTTCTAACACTTCTTGTTCTTGTTTTATCATTGGGAGAACTGTTACTTCCTGACTTACTTGCGCCACTTTCCTTATCCATTTTATTTTCTATTCTTTCCAGGATCTGCATAAACTTCATGTTGAAGTCTCCTTGTTGCTCCCTGGCTCTCATAAGATTTTTATTATCTGCTTGGTGAATTTGGACCTCTTTTTGAATTTTTTTAATAATTTTCATCATGCCCACGTCTTTATCTATTTATTCTCCATGCCCATTGGAGTTCATTCCTTCAATTCCCAAATAGAAATCCATTCCTCTAGCTTCATTGTCCAAATTGTAAGCATCCTATGCCTCCTCCATTCTATGCACCATGGAACAATTCGGTTTGGTTCTGTCAATTGTTAACTCTGCAAAATGTGTAGTCAACTGAATTTTTGTCAGGCTATGAGACTTTAATAATTTTCTAGAATAAACCAATCTTATTCCACAAAAACAATATCAGATTCCATTTTCAGCGGGTCTTGGTCTGTTAAGAACCCCTCGGGATTTTATATCTAAGCCCAGCTCTGTTTTGCAAAACATTTCGGGTGCTAGCCCCCTTTTCTTCAACCCTTGGTTTTCATGTGACCATGGTTGTGACCCAGTGTTACACAGAGCGCGTGCACACATGCGCCATCCAAAAATGCAGAAAAAGCGCACATGTACATGATGCACGACTGTGGTCACTAAAAGTCGCGCACACCTGAGAACGATGCATTTATGAGATTGGTTGGCCTCCCACCCACTTCTAGTTCAACTTCCAAGCTGATTTGACATCCAAATATTGGTTGGATCCGACTAGGTGGCTGGTAAAAGACCTAAAGGTGCCCTAAACAACCCCTTTTCACACTAAAACATGGTTGCACAATACCTCAAAGTGGTGCTATAAAATAAGGCCATGGGTGCACTACATTTTCAAGGAATTCATTTGCAAGGTTATGCTGTTGATATTCTCTTGGGGAATCCTCTTTTCTCATCAAGAGCATACTATCACCATTCCATTTGGGCAATCCACATCACCTTTTGAGTGGGTTAGCTTGGGATTATTTCACCATTTCTTTCAAGTTTCAAAGTTGTAAGAAGAGCTCAATTAATGGGGTCCAAGAGCCCTCCCCTTGGAGGAAGAAGGGTTAAAGTTCTCTTTCTTCTCGATGTTTTCTTTTCACTATTTGGAAATCCTTTCCATTGGTGACTTGAGTCTTGTTTGTTTCTTGTTATGTCCTTATGCTCCAATAGTTTGGTGTTCTTTCCTTTCTTAGTTTAATTCTTGGTTTAGTCTTTTATGTTTATTTTTCTAACCCTTTCCTTCAGCCAACTGTCTTTGCTTAGCTGACCCAACTAAGCTTGTAAACACCTCTATTTTCTCATTTAGGTGAAAAGAGAGTAACATATTAGCTGACTCAGCGGAAGGTATCAATTTCCTACCCATTTGGGTTGTTCTAGCTCTTCTTCGGTTGATTTAATCACAGTGCGATAATAGGCCCAAACCGGGCCTGCAAAACATACAATTCAATGCTAAATTGAGAGAATTCCATCCAAAATTTTCTTCACACGTGTGATAAAATGCGTGGGTTTATTGACCCGCCGGTGGTACGTGGAAGTGATGCGCGTGTGCCAAATTGCCCGTATGTTATTGACCCTCCACACACTGCGTAAAACTCTTTTACGGTTTGTGGTTAGCTGGTGCATATCTGTCTGCCTCATTACCCATGCACCGTGCAACAAATACATTGTGAAGCTAACATTGTGATTTGGGGGAGGCCCTAGCCCTCATGAAATTATTCCGTACGTGTTGTAATCTGCACCACACTTGGTTCCCTCTCCATATAAAGGTATTAGTTAAAACACATAGGCACTTAGGGGTTTTAAATCATTATTTCCTCTTTCTCTTTCATTTTTCCACATGGATGGCTTTGACTAGAGTATAAGTTGGAATCATTTGTAATCACATACAAAACTTGCATTAGGACCCGAAATCGGATAATATCGCTTAGTATGCTCTTCTCTTGCGCTACAAAGCGATCTTGAGAATCAGAAAAGATTGTGGGACAATTTCACCCTCCTTAGCTTTCATTTTTCCACATGGATGGCTTGCTTTGACTAAGAGTATAAGTTGGAATCATTTGTAATCACATAAAACTTGCATTGGGACCGGAAATCGGATAACAATCGCTTAGTATGCTCTTCTCTTGCACTTCAAAGCGATCTTGAGAATCAGAAAAGATTGTAGGACAATTTCACCTCCCTTAAAAAGACTAAACCTTTAGGAGAGGACAACAACCCCCTCGGGACTCCTCTTAGATTATTTTTCAAACACATCTCAAGATTGTAACAGGCCCATACATGCCCACATGCTACAAAGATAGGATAGTGTTGAAATTTACATTCTTAGATTAAATCACTAGGGAAGTTTAAAGGTTTTGTAACTGGCCCATACATGCCCACATGATCACAATCTAGGATAGTTTCAAATATTTTTTAGATTAAATCACGATAGGGAGTTAAAAGGAATAGTAAAGGACCCACATGTCCACATGCTAGCTTCCTAGGGACTTTTGAATTCCGCAAGGTTGTACCAAATACATTTAGTTAATTAGGTAATCAAAGACTTGTAAGGACCAAGTGAAGTCCACATGCAGCAAGGCGACACCTAATTTATTAAAATATTGGCACACTTTCACGCATTCACTCATTCACACACAAAAGTCACTTCTCACTCACATAGTTCTCATCTCGAAACGTGGAGGTCGAAGTAAGTTTCCTCGAAAGGGATTTCAAAACACCCCACCCTTTTCTTGACGAAACTATCCACTCCCACTTAATTTCAACGATATTGGCTCACACCCCCAATCTCTCAAACAACCACATCTAAATTTTTTCTAAAAACTCACTAAGTTTTCCTCCAAGGGAGGTGCCAAAATAAATATTTTAGTCTAGGTAGGATTTCGGGGATATGCATCCAAATAACTCCCTATTATCTGGTTTTCACATTTTCAAAACAATAGAAGTTGTCAAATAAGGAACTTTAAATCCTCCAAGTCAAGTGTTCCTAACACCATAAGGTAGGGAGATACCCGTGAAGGGTTGAAGGCCAAGGTCCGGTTGTTCTGTGCATCCCCCCTTGAGGCACCCACCTCTTGGATGGGATCCAGCCCGTGACCCATTTCTTAGGCCAAAAATCTAAATGTTGCACTTTGACCGAGGTACCTAGTGACCAAATTTTAGGACATCTACCCAGGTGGCAATTGTGGGCTGCAATTGCACCTTGATCGGATTTTGTGTGGCTATTGGGAAATATCACCAGTTATTTTAGGATATGTCCCCTCTACCCCTCATTATAACTGATTGCTTCATCCTTCACTAGTTCCTCTTCCGGTAGCTTCAGACCCCACTGCCAAGTGCTATTGGAAGGTCTAGTGCTATTTTGAGAGGAAGGACATTACGTCTTTTAGGAAACGAGCATTTGTTTTCTTTGTTCCCCCATGCGGACAAAATCCATTTATCCACATATATGCTTCTTTATCAAAACACTTTATGTATGATACACTTCTGATTACATTTGATTTAGATATATATCGTGTAAAGTTCAAGAATTGCAACAAAAGCTCTTGTTTATTTATTACTCTCACCACCATTCTCACACATCCACTCAGCTAGTCGGACATCATAGGGGACCCACAGAACCCCCGTTGTTCCAGACGCTTGTTAAACCTCCCTCCTATTCTAGGGGGAGTTCCTAGTCTTGCCAACTCATCGACTCCACCTTCTCACACTCCGGTGAGTGCCACTGTCTTAGGATCAACTTTGCTTGGTTCCACCTTACTTGGGTCCAATTCCCAAGGTCCACCATCGACTCGCTCTCCTATACAGGGAAGCGGGGGGGCAACTTCCTCTCAAGGGGGAAGTACAAACCCACCTAGTCCCCCCCAAGGGTTAGGTTCACAAACCACTCACACCATGGCTGGAATTAATCCTCCACCACCACTCCATATGCCATACTTGGACTCTTGCAACATACCAGATCTAAGAAAACTCACAAATGATCCTATATTGCATGACCCCACATGACCTGCAATGCCTACCAAACTACCTTCAGATATCCCCAAGTTTGAAGGAAAGGAAGGAGATGACCCTGCCAACCATGTCATGACTTTCTACTTATGGTGCTCTTCCAACAACATTATGGACGATTCCATCCGACTAGGATTATTTCAATGCACACTCACTGGCCCATCAACCAAATGGTATGTAGATGAAAAATCAAGGTCCCATGCGACTTTCGAGTCCTTGGCCAAAGCATTTTTGAACTTCTTCCAATTACCAATCTGCCATGACAATGGTCTTGAACTATTAAGCAAACACCAACCACACATATCGTTGATCACATTCATGAGTGGAATCAACGACGTAGTTTGTGCAAAGTAGAAACCACCAAACAACAATGTCTTGATTGGTTTCTTAGATCACTTGTCTCTCTCCTCGGTAAAGATGTGGCTTCCACCTTCCCTCAATCAGAAGAATATTCCATCAGTAAGGCTCAACAATACGACCTCATCTATTCACAATCAGGGTACTTATACACAATACTTCTTGATCTCCCAAAACCCATGCCATTTGGCCAAGATAAACCTAGGATGTCTCACTCAACAGACAAATTGATTGGTAACACCACACACCAAAACCCACAACCCCAACAAACACCAATGTATGAAACACCTCAATATCCGTCGGCATATGGAGGAACCCCTTATTATTCTCCACCCCCTTATCCACAACCATACCATGTTTCCCTTCCTCCACCCATCAGTGGGCCACCGCTAACACCCTACAATCTGCCCACCTATCCAAACAAGTTCTGGTACTCCCTCTACCTTAGCTTATACTCTAAGTACTAGCAAAAGCGCCACACCTTCCTATGTACCTTACGGATCATTACCACAACAAAATCCGTACTTTCCATTTCCTAGCCCTCCACAACCCATGGCTCCACCACAAGGACACCCTCACGCTGGGGTGAATTTTGTTCAACCCTCTCCCATTAAGCAATATCAAAATTTTGAACAGCTGAATACGAAAAATCCAACCCATCAGTCGAATAATGCCAAAAAGAAAGGAAAAAACTGGAACAATAACAACCTAGGCCAAGGTGAAAATCACCCCCAATAGAACCAGCCTACTGGGGGCAACCAGAACCAAGGGACGCAGAACCCCCAGGGGGGAAACAACAACAGGTGTCAAGGGAAAAGTAACAACAACCTTCGAACCAACTTCCCCTGTGCCCTTTGCGGTGAGTTCGATCATTATACTCATCATTGCCCCCAAATCGTTGATTTTAAATAGATGAAAGACTCAGTGAATGGACCACATCCCCTAGCACCACCAACCCCTCAGCAAGCCCCACAACAATACGTGAAACAACCACCCCCAACCGTGCTCCAGAACCCCATTCCACACCAGGGAGTGATGAACACCCAAAATGACATGCAACCTACCCCACCACAGCTGGGACAATATCTCAATCCAAACAATCCCACAAATCGTACTATCCTCCTCACTAGTGAGGAAGAAGTCCTTCTACAAACACGTAGCCGTCAATATCATGCACTCGCTGAGTCTCCTCCAATTCCCCCAAAAACAATCCCAACACCAATGGGACCCCCGTTGATGATTCCTCACCCTAACACAGAAACACCTCTTCACATCCCTCGCATCCCATTGCATAGGAATGTCCACAACCCGTAGGCTAGGGAAGATCATAATTATAGTTTGGTCGATGACTTAGCACAGTCCCCGACTGCAATGTCAGTCTTAGAAGTACTTCAAACTCGTCCCACTTAGCGGAAATCATTACTTTCTACCTTGGGGGCAATTGACCCTGCGGATACTCAACTCATCACATTTTATCTCGACAACGGAGAACCTCGCCTCCCCGCTCTCATCGCTTTTCAAATCCCTGTTAAAATTTGGAACATTACAATTCATCAGTGCATCATCAATGAAGGCACATCCACATGCATCATGTCCAAGTCTGTATGGCAGAAACTTGGTTCCCCCGAAATCATACCATCTACCATCACCTTAAGATCTTATGACGGACGACCATCTTCTCCTGAAGGGATCTTCCAAAATGTCCCTGTAGAACTCGGGGGAAAGACCATTCTCATTGACATTGAAGTTATCGATGCCCCACTCGATTACNTCGGTCGTAGCTACATGTATGCTATGAAGGCAGTTGCCTCTTTCGTCTTTCGAACCATGATGTTCCCCCATAAAAGGAAGATCATTACCATTGACCAAGTTTCACATTATGAGCCTAAACCTTCTTCCAACATCGATTACATTCTCCCTCTCGTCCACACTAATCCTGAGGTGTACCCACTCATCGATATGGGGCCCGAAATTTTCAAAGACCCATCCTTGTTAGGAACTTACCATGGTGCACCACCACTCATTCATCCTTCCAATCAGGTATGTGTCGTCTCATCTAAAGGAACTGACATTGAGGATACCCTTCCTCCCAGTGAGGCTTCTCTTATATCTAACGTCCCACTAGTCGCAGAGCTCCTCCCTCAAGAATCTCTTGCGAACTCATCGACTCCACTAGTTCACGATTTCACCTCACCCCAAGGCCATATCCCAGTTTGGGAGACAGTTCCCCAAGACATTACTCAAATCCCCTTCTTTTACCCTCCACCAGGCGTACAAGATTTTCAAGTAGCCGCAATGCTTACCCTCTCTAATATGGTGCTGGAAATCCCAATTTGGTATTTACATCCACCAGAGATGGTTCCTCAACCATCCCTCCCCCCCAAAATAGAAGGAATCCCAATGCAGATTCCCATACTCACTCCCACCATACCCCCTACACCCCCACTCACCAACCTACCTGCCATAGTTGGGGGAAGGCGAAAGAAGAAGGATCCCACAACTCCACTTGCCCCATGCATCCAACCTCCTTGCGCTCTATGTGAGAAATATGGACACCTAACCAAAAAATTCCCATCTCTACCTGAGTTACGTAACCTAATTCAACTCAATCAAACACCATCATTGTTCGTCACTTTATCAAGTATTGTCGCTACCTCCCCTAACGTAAATAGCAAAGGACTACAAACCAAATTTTCTTGCACCATATGTTTAGAATATGGCCATTATACACACAATTTCCCAGTGCTACCTCAATTTTGACAGACATTAGTAGTAGTACGCGAAAGCTTCCAGCATGAACCTAGTCTAGCTACATCATCCCCACCAAACATCACTGACATCCATTATGTCACAACTTCAGTCAATGAACGTATGAGATGCCCTTGCTCTCTATGTGAATCCTTAGATCATTTCACATATTAATGTCCTATGATCATTGAATACAGGCAACGCCAAGTAACCCTGATTCAAACTCCTGCACCCCTTATAGAATCAATGATCAACCTTACCTCATCACTAGAGATTCTTCATATTATTTCTCCTGAACCAGAAGCACTCCCTATTCCTCCATGGTTCTTGGATGACTTATACAAGGATTTACCCCCAAATCCTCCCAATTCTCCCGTTCATTTCCCCACGAAAATTTTACACCCAACTACCACTAATAATCCTCAGTATCTCGATATTTGGTTTATGTCGGGTGAACCATCGCAATCTCATTGCATCATTCCCCCTGCTTCTTCATCACCAGAGGACAACCACACGGTGAAAGTCACCGATATCACTCTTTTCGATCCCTTGTATTCCCTACAATTCTATTGTGATGAGGACATACTCGAGGAATTAACCACCCCCGACTACCCATGGGATGCGCTACACCACAGAGCGCTCTTCCTTTCACAGGAATCCTTCACGCCTCCTAACCAACACCCCATATACGCAGTCGAAACCAAGGATTTTATCCCATCAGGGCATATCGACTGGTTCAACAACCCCATCCTTTCCCCTGATTCTTTTGAAGAAGGCAATATGGCCAACATTTCTCCCACCATCAAAATCAATATTTCCATAAAAAATGGAGTCGTCAAGGAAATCACCATTGGTGCCGCATGCACTCCTCAAGAAATCACCACCTACAAAGCCCTCTTCCAAGAATACTGGGATATTTTTGCCTGGTCATACACATAGATGACAGGCCTTGATCCATCTATTGTCAAACATCGCATAGACACCTGGCCTAATATCACACCGGTTCGCCAAAAACAATGACAACTACACCCGTCCAAAGCAGTGGCTATCAAAGCCGAGATTGACAAAGGTTCATATACCCCATTTCCTATACCTCATGGGTTTCCAACCCTGTACCCGTTAACCAAAAACAGGGCACTATCCGTGCATACACAGACTTTCGCGATCTCAATCACACCTGTCCCAAAGAAAACTTTCCAACACCTTTCATCGATCAAATTATCGACGACCGCGCAGGCCACAAGGCTTTATCCTTCATGGACGGTTTCTATGGCTATAACCAAATCCAAATCCACCTAACCGATCAATGCAAAACCGCATTCACCACCCCTTGGGGTAATTTTACATATCGTGTCATTCCTTTTGTCCTAAAAAACGCTGATGCAACTTTCCAATGGGCTATGACATACATTTTTCATGTTCTGGCTCATATCATCCTCACATACTTGGACGACCTCACAGCTCGATCCAAAAAATGTACTCAACATCTTGATGATTTACGAATCATCTTCCACAGGTGTCGTCAGTACAACATCCTCTTGAACCCCCTCAAGTGCATGTTCCGCATCATTGTCAGGCGCCTCCTCGGATTCATCATTTCCTGAAGTGGTATTACCGTGGATCCCCTCAAAGTCCAGGCCATCACAAAAATTCCACCACCCCAGAATTTACACCAACCCAAGATCCTACAAGGAAAAGATAACTTTTTACGGCGATTTGTCCTAGACTATGGCACTCGAGCACATGGTTTCCTTTGCTTACTACGCCATGACATCCCATTTCACTGGGATGAACACGCCTAAAAATCTTTCGACGATATTAAAATGGCACTCTCCAATTCCCCTTTAATTAGTTCACCTGACTATAATCACGACTATATCCTCTACATATCAGCATCAACCGTCTCAGTAGCAAGAGTTCTCGTTCAAATAGGATATGATGATCATGAGCATGTTATTTACTACATTAGTAAAAACCTCTCAGGGCCACCTTTGAAGTATAATCATGAAGAGAAACTAGCCCTTGCAGTCGTTCTTGTAGTCCAGAAACTACGCCATTACATTCTACTTCGCACAACCAGAGTCATAGCAGATTCCAACCCCATGCAATACTTTATCAGTCGTTGGAAAATTAATGGTAAATTTGCCCAATGGATCGTTATCCTTCAGGAGTACAATCTCAAATTTTCAACACCCAAGAGAAAGAAATCTCTCGTCCTCTCCGAACTCATCACAACCTTCCCCTCCGATACTACCAGTGGCCCCGTCAATACCGACTTCCCCGATGAACATCTCTTTTACATCACTTTGGATGATCCTTGGTACGACGACCTCCTCGTCTACCTCTGAACCCAAAAGTTTGGTAACCAAATCTCACGAGATGATCATCACTGTATCCATCATCAGGCCCCCTGCTATCTCCTCATCGAAGATATCTTATATCGGTGAGGGGTCGACACCATACTCTGTCGATGCTTGACTATTGATGAGGCCGATAGAGTCTTGAACGACTACCACAGCGGCATGTGCGGGGGCCATCTTTCGGGGATGTCCACCGCTCATAAAATCATCTGTGCAGGTTACTTTTGGCCTACATTGTTTCACGATTGCATTCATGCCATGAAGCGATGCGATAAATGTCAGCTTTATGACAACAAAGCATGAGCACCACCTGCTCTTCTACACCCAGTCACTACTGCAGGACCCTTTTGTAAATGGGGCATCGACTTCATGACTTGCAACCCTCCATCCAACACTGGACACAAATATTTGTCGCAGTCGATTACTTTACAAAGTGGGCTGAATCCATGCCTACCTTCAACAACATCGCTGACACCGCAACGTGTTTTTTCTTTAATCACGTCATATCCTACTTCGGAGTACCAGTCCAACTAGTCTTTGATCATGGGAAACATTTCAAGAATGAGATTTTCATCAAACTCTCATCCCGTTTAGGATTCTCCCACGAGTTTTCCTCACCATGTTACCCTCAATCCAACGGACAGGTCAAAGCAGTTAACAAGGTCCTCTGATCCGAATTTATGTAGGAACACAATGAAATACAGAAATACACATAAACACAGAGATGTAGCAGAAATAAGACTTCATTTCATTAATAACAAATGACTGAAATATGCTTACAGACAGAATGGAAATAAACTAGCTAGGGCGCTGGTAGCT
>SNQJ01S0227708.1:0-10491 GCA_010110895.2 Picea sitchensis | reverse complement strand
CATGTATGTCTATCATTTGGATATTTGGCTTCTAGCTAGAGGGCCCATCTCTTGGGGGTTTTGAGGGTTTTGACTTAACAAACCCTAGATGACGATTCGGTGGTGAAAGATTCCACCTAGCTTGTCCCATGCTTGGTCTCGGAGATGCAATACTCTTCCACACCATTCTAGTTCCAAATCTACTCAGTTGCAGAAGGATTCTACATCAGTTAGAGGTCCAGAAAGAGAGAGGGCGCACCAGTTGTGGGTTTCCAGCAAGAGGGGCACACCATCCATTGAGGGAGGATTCGTTCTAGCCGAGGAGAAGAGCTTTTGGGAATCCAGGTATTGGGTTTTTCTTGCAGGTACCATAGCACCATTATTGGATGTTTTCAGAGGTATTCTTATGGAGGATTGATTTGCATTTGAGAGTGGAATGATTTCCCTAAGAGGAGGGTGCACCATGCTTTGGAGGGTGGCTAGATCTAAGGGTCTAGCAGGTATTTTGCCTCGCTGAGCACTTGGGTTTTCATTGTCGTGCCCCGATCTATCATTCTAGTGGATTGGTGGAGCTGTTGGAGGTCTCTAGGAGGGAGGCCGAAAGTTACTAAACAGTTTGCTGTCCTAAAGGGCAGCAAAGGACAGTTTTGGAAGTTCAAACATAGAGCTAAAATCTGGTCAAAGACAGATCAGATTTAGCAGCCTGATAGTACCTCGATTCTCTTCACTTAAACCCTATTATCTCTTCCTCTTGTAATGTTTTATGGTTATATTAGGTTTGATAGGTATCTCCCTTCGACTTACTAGCTTGACGTCTAGGGATTTAGTGGCATCTTTCACCTTGGAAAGTACTTTGACATCATTATTTACATTGCTGTTATGATTTTCAGCCTCCTAAGGCTTGACATCTTGGACATTTTAGGGTCAATTCATGCCATTACATTTAAGCAAGCATTTTTTATCAAACCCTAGTTTAGGCTTTCATTTTCAGCTCTCTTTCATTGCATGTTTATTGGTTTAAGGATTGTTTTGAGGATCTCTGCTTTGTTTGTCTTTTGGAAACTTTGTTGTAAATGTGTTTTTGAGAATGAGGTGAGCAATTTGTCTACCTTTTGTCATATTTGGAGAGACGAAGTATGCATGAAACTTTTGACAAAAGGTTTTATGCTTATCTAAGATGCCAAGTTGTTAAACCCTCGTGCATATTCGAACTTTATTGCTGTTTTAGTAGCGCTAAGGAAGAGGACATAAGTTCCATTGTATATTCCCTTCCGCCTTTTTTTTTTCTTTGCTGATGTGAATATGTTTATTTTGAATATAAAAAATATTATTTCCAAAAAATAAATTATATAATTTATCCTTTATGGATTTAAGGACTTTGTCTTATTTATTTTGGATTTTTACATAAATTCTAGTCCATGAGCCAGTGGATTCATAATATTCTTAAGTAGGGAGGATATCCAACAATTTTCTTCCTTGAACCTCTAACATTCAACAAAGTGTTTTTCCATTGGCTCAAGCCCTCTATTTCAACAGGCATATGGATACATACCAAAATCCCAACTACACRAAGCCATAGGATTGCAATAGGATTRCTTCGTTCTTCCCTAGAAAGGGTGTACCGTGGAAGAAATTGAGGACAATTTCCTTACTCAAAGATGTATTAAATATGTATTCTGCATTTTTATATTTTGTATATCTTACCTAGCTCAACTGCTAGTTTTAAATATATCAAATAAGACTTGGTCAAAGATGATGTCTCACATACCTCTATATAAAATATTCTCCATCTACCACTTTTATTCTTTTAAATATACCTAATGAAATATAGAGTATACATTTGTGACAATTTTCTTCTTGCACTTTGCTTGATGTGTGAGTATTTTCACCGCTCATAATATTCTTAAGTAGGGAGGATATCCAACAATTTTCTTCCTTGAACCTCTAACATTCAACAAAGTGTTTTTCCATTGGCTCAAGCCCTCTATTTCAACAGGCATATGGATACATACCAAAATCCCAACTACACAAAGCCATAGGATTGCAATAGGATTGCTTCGTTCTTCCCTAGAAAGGGTGTACCGTGGAAGAAATTGAGGACAATTTCCTTACTCAAAGATGTATTAAATATGTATTCTGCATTTTTATATTTTGTATATCTTACCTAGCTCAACTGCTAGTTTTAAATATATCAAATAAGACTTGGTCAAAGATGATGTCTCACATACCTCTATATAAAATATTCTCCATCTACCACTTTTATTCTTTTAAATATACCTAATGAAATATAGAGTATACATTTGTGACAATTTTCTTCTTGCACTTTGCTTGATGTGTGAGTATTTTCACCGCGGCTCTTCGTATGCACATATCATGCAGTGCTATTTTTCTTTCCTTCTGCCAGTGCGTTTCTCCTGTATTGTTTCCTATTATTCACATTTCGGAATCCTCTTCCCTTGATTTGTGAATTCAGTTGCTGATAGCTTATTTCCTTATGAAGATTTTTTTAATGTTGCTCAAGTGACTTGCAAACTATTAAGGATAACCTGCCACTAACTGATTAAAAATATGCAAGTGGATTTATAGCATTTTCCATACAAATCATAGAAACATAAATCTATTGATTTCAGAAGTGTTTTTCCACTTTTTTTTACCTTTAATCAAGTGCGGCTTGCCTGGTCAGGGAAAGCAGGTAACTAATATAGCCATCACTAGGGTTAAGTCCTACCAGTCACATAGTGTTTGTGCTCACAGTTGTGGATGTGTGTCAGTGAATGCAACAGAGATTGGGGCCCGGTGCAAGCCTTGGGTGACTTTGGTGGAATATATACCCCTACTCATCGATGCTTAGCTTAAATAACGACCAAATTGAATTGTGCTAATGGATCCCTTGTAATGCTAAATCTGTATTAACCTAAATTGTGATAAGAGGAATCATGTTTTATATATATATAGACACACCTTGTCTTTCAATAACCACTCTATTGATTGTTCAGTGGATCATGGTCAATTCTGTACCACCGATCCGGACATTATGAAATAAACTTAACCTAGAATGTAATTCTAATGTCTAGACATAATCTCAAAACAAACTCATTTTGAATCAACCGTCTAAAATTTCTCCTCTTCACATGCATTACTTGGACTCTGATTTTCTTGTCTGAACCCAGCTTGCATTCTTCTTCTAAATTCAGACGTTGAATAATACTATTACTGTATCTGCTTAAGCATCATTCTTCTGCTTTTACAATAAGATGCAGGTTGTGATTTGCAAGAAGAAGCTATATGATATTGCATGCTGCAGGAATGTATTACCGTTTGATGTTTTCTATATATCACTTTTAAACCTTTTCTGTTTGCACATTCAGTATTACATTTCCTTTCGGTGAATATAGAAAGCATTGCATGAATTGAGTGCGTGGTACTCTTAGAGCAAGGAGAGATAGCCTTGTTATCTAAAGAATATGTGGACAGAAGTTTGAATTTTGAAAAATACCATAATCTAGTTTATTATATACTGTCCTTAATTTGACTACTTTTATCAACAGTCTTATTCTTGCATGCGTACTTACTTGAACATATTACTATGTTAGGGACTTGAGCTTTAATAATTTTACCGGAGGAATTCCAGATTCACTCCAAAATTTGAGCAATCTGACATTCTTGTAAGTGGATTGCTGAACAAAACTGCATTTATTCCAATAAAAGACATACTCACAGTTATGTGAACTGCAATTCTATCAACCTAATATATGGAAATGATTGCAGGTTACTTGGAAATAACAACTTATCTGGGAAACTTCCTTCCGAAAAGAGTGCATCCCTTGCATATCTGTAAAAGTTCTTTCTTTCTCTGACACTCTCTCTCATGCACAACCCTAACAAAATGCTTATTTCTTAGATTCTTGGGTAAGACGTGAATGACCATCCACATAAATATGCATAGTTCAAACCGTATTTCGGATAGATGCATATGCATATCAGATGTTCCTACCATAAGAAACTAAATTAATGTGTACTACAAAGAGTGAGTTCCCTAAATATATGTATAATGTTTATGTGTTCTAAATATATGTATAATGTTTTATGTTTGATGGGGACAAATGTCATCGATAATGATGGTCTCTATTAACTTATCATGTTTGTCCTTACTCATTTAATTTGTCAGTGTAGGTCACCTAGTAACGAATGGCATCCTAGATCTACCATTGCAAACTTACCTTGCTAATGAATAGTTTCCAACAGTTATTGATGCAAACTTTACCCGAGTAAATAAGAAATAATATCAAGAGATGTTGCAAATTTTATCCAGAAATTAAGGAATAATAAATAATGGAGGTGTATGCCTAGTAATTAAGGACTAATAAATAATGGAGGTGGAAGAATAATAGATAATTAAGAATAATAAAATATAAAGGTGGTAGTTTAGGGTAGCCAGTTCCAAGGGCGGAACTAGAGTTCATGATTATGCAAATACTTATAATAAATAATGAAGGTGGAAGAATAATAGATAATCAAGAATAATAAATAATGGAGTGGTAATTTAGGGTGGCCAGTTCTAAGGGCAGAACTAGGGCTCATGATGCAAATACTTATCGTCTTACGCTGCGCTTCAAAAATAAACAATAAAATATTTCATTTAGAAAGTAGAATTGGAAAGATGAAGGATAGTAAAAGATCACCTCAGTGAGACTTTAATTGTGATGAAGCTCACCTTCAAACAATATTATAGCGATGACGTGAATTCTTATATAATAGAAGAACCATTAATTTTAAGAGGAAGAAGTGTAAGATATCTAATTTAATTTAAAAGTTAATGACCATTATTGGATAAAAAAGGTTATTGGAACTGTAAAAAGTATAAGAAAACGGACATTGGGAATGCCTCCAGTAAACAGTAGCAATGGAAATCAAGCTTAACAAGAAATACAATAAAGGACAAGAAATCCCAAATGGGTAAAAATGCGCAAAGCTACAAAAGAACAGTAGCCTCTTTACAGTTCTTTTGGAAGTATTAGAATAGTAAGCATATGAACCAGCATATGTTCTCTCAAGTCGGCCAGTTTTCTCATATGAACCATCATATGAATCTTGTCTCAAGTCGGCCAGTTTTCCTCAATTGAACCATCATATCCATATGTTACTGACGTTGGCCCAGTTATATGTTCTCTTACATCACACGTTTGGAGTTAATTCAGCTTTTATTTTATAGCAAATACCGCTTCTTTTCTATGAATGCAAGCTTCCCTTCAGTTCAATGAATATGCTTAATTCTAACATTGTTTTAACATTTTACAATAGTTCTTCTAATTGGGGCCATAATATAGGCACACACAAAGATACACAAGCTGGAATTCTACAATAGAAATTATAATGTTACTGTATGCACGACCTCATTCAAAGGAGAAAAGTGTTAAATATAACAGTAACCTCAACAGTGTCACTGTACACTGCCACTTGTTCTGGCCAGTTGCGTACGTTAAGTTAGACTTTGTTTTGTTTCTTGATTTGCTCGAGCCTATTTAGCTCAGCTCTTTCCCCTTAGTGAAAGTTATATCAACGCTATGCGCTCTGCTTATTCCTGTTTTCCAATTTTCGTCTTCTCTGTATTATCTTTGCTTCTCATTTTGTCATGGTATAAGAGATTAGGACCTAAGCCTCTTCACAGTTGGTCGGAGAGCGCACCAATCATAAGAAGAGAGCATAGCTTACATTGTCTCGCAGACGAGAGAATGGGATGCAAGATTCTTCACAAATCTTGGATAATAGTTTACAATACGAAGTTCACTCAAAATATCAATGAAGACAGAAAGAGCAAGAAATCAAAACTACAGAAAGAAGAGAACAATTAAAGATTTCGAGAGCATTTAAAGAATTTGTGAAGGTTTCACGAAATTCCTTCTTAAGATGAAATTTTGCAGAAACAACAAAGGAGAAGCAAGATCAGCCATAAGATCAGCCCTCGCGGAACGCTTCTTTGAGCTGTTAATCAAGCTCGAAAAGCGATCTAATTTAGCCCGCAGTAAAGAGAATTTTTCTTAGTCAAGATCCGAAGCGAGCAAGATCACCCATCGATCGCAAAGATCGTCGTGGACCGCCGATCTCATTGAGAGAGATCGATGGTGGGGAGGTATTTCGAGGATCGGGAAGGACATTAAAGTTTGTGCAAGTTGTGAGCCCGCTATCACTTAGGATCGCTGATCTTGTCATATCAACAGATCAACGGCGGATATCGATCCCGCTATGAACAAGCATCTTCGCATTACAGGGATCAGGAAATACCAGCAAGTTGTGAGTCTACTGTTCAAGATCGTTGATCTTGTCGCATCGTGATCAATCCGATGGATATTGGCTGATCCCGCTCTCGCTCATTTTGTAGTTTAGGTTACAAGGCTATAGGATAAGGATCAACTCATGTATCAGGACCTACCCCCACCCAATGTCACCACAAAATGGGGTCCTTCATTTAGGGTGGCTAAGCCCAAGTGGAGACGCCCTCGGATAATCTGGGGTTTGAAAGAAAAAGGCTCAAAAGATTGGTTAAGGCTAGTTTCCCTCTCACGACACGCCTGCACGATAGTCAAATAAAGAATAACCACGAAGAAGGCACCGCCATGACAAGACAACAATGAAACTAGTACATGCAATAATGGTCAATACTTCATAAATCAACAATGACTATCAAATTTTCAATGTATATGAGCATATACAATAGTAAATATTGATCTAAGTCAATGTTTGCAATACCGACAATGGCAATTATAATGTTACTTGGTCAATAAACACCTGCTAGAATAATATAGCATCTAATGAAAATGATCAATCCTGAATTAAATCAATGCATTAAATGTTATCAATTGCTCATATACAATAGACTCGCGTCAATATCCTAGGGATGACGCCAACTTCCTTTAGGTTAGTATGATTAAGCAATATAATAGATAAAGAAGGTCAACGTTTACACTAGCCAATAAAATTACCAATTCATCAATGTTCATCGCGCATTTAATTCAAGCAAACAAGTTGTTTTCATCAACAATAAGTTCAAATAAGGCATGACGTCATCATTTATTGCGAGGTTAGAAGGGTTGTTGCGTCAAGCATGACGTCAAACAATAGTGCTATTAGTTAGGGTTTCGAAATTTGAAAGTTTGAAAGGTGAATTTGTAACAACAAGCTCAACGCTGGAAAGAATACCGTCTTAGGGTAATATGGAGTCAAGTAAGGGCAAATCAGAGGATCAAAATCTAAAGACTAGAAGGTTAGCCCCATGGTGCCTAAATGTGCCCCTCATATCTCCCTGATATCTAGGGGATAACTAGGAGATCATGTCTCAGGCCCACATGTCCTAGACATACGGAGTACAAGAGCGTATTGATTTGAGCATTTCGGCCCTCCTTGAGGGCCCATCTTTCTTCTTCTAGATTTGTCCTCGCCACAAGTATTCTCCATCACTACCTGGCTTGCATCGAAGGTTCTTGCTCCATGAGGTATCATCCCAGGTATCATGGTATGTGTCATATTTGATCATTATAACCTTCTTTATGTATGCATTAGATTCTCTACTGCATAACCGCTTGGATCTTTACACTAATCCACTTGACCATTGTTGGGGTAATTGATGTGGTGGCTTAAGCAAGTTGGTATTCATGGGTTTTGGTTAGCCACCAAGGGTTTTGCGTAACCATCGCCCCCCATATTATCACTTTTCATCTTAAAACCCCACTCATCCATCCCATTCCCCTAGTCCGCCATTAGGATGACCATCCGTACATCTTGTCTTTGTGGGAAGAAGGGGCTAAAGGCCCGTGGGGTAAAAGCAGCTGGCAAAAAAATAAAAGCCAAAAGAAATGAAACCTAGAGATGTTTCTCGGCCTGGGATCCCCTCGGTGAAGGCAATAAAAAGCCTCTCTCATAAGAAACCGAGGGACCCTCAAGAAAATGATAAATAAATAAATGTAAGACCCAACCAAAGGGATGGTAGCCCCATCACGTAGCCGCTCCTATTATGTTCATAGGTATTTAGCGTATGACATTGCCAAATTATCCGTCACCAAACTGTGGCAAGGAATTTGCCGTAGCTGGCCAAAGGAAGTAAATTTTACCACGAAAATTTCTCTCATTTTGCTATGAAGATACTAGTGGGTAACGCCACGTACCGGCCACCAAGCCAAGGTCCTTCACAAGGCTTGTAGTAAAATGCAAATAAAGAAAGATAAGGCAATAAGGTTTGGAAAATTGCATCCATGACTCGCATAGCTCACCTCCTACAAAGGCACTCCACATACCACACTCTAGGTTCTCTGACGAGGACTAGACATCCCTAAACCAATAAATAATATCACTATTCATGGTTTGAATAACCCTTTTGAGGAAACCTTCCATTTCTTGTGGGTATTAGCCCAATAGGTTGCCCTTTGGTTTCCTTAGCTTTGTATAGCGGGTTCTGTAATATCTTGAGCTCTTAAAAGATTTGTTAGGGATGTTATGCATATATTTGATAATTTTAATGGGATGAGATGCGGATTTCATACTGCTATGATGTTTGGGATCACGAGCTCCCCTGAGGGCGAAGTCTTTGATGTGCGTGACCATGCCCAACGGACAGTACCAGAAGATCGGTGCACATGGGAGATGATTAATTCGGACCTACATGGGGCTAAAGTGGGCCCATCGATGGACGTTGGGATGGCAGAGGCAGGACAGAGATGTGATGAGGTTCTTGCACAGAGAAGAAGAAGGTTGCCCTCATCAGGACGTTTTGGTGGCGTCCTGTCCATCAGGTTCTATGTCCCATCTGCCAGGGGCAGATGGGACATAGACCCTGAAGGACAGGACGCCACCAGTGATAGTTGGACGATTTCCAGAGCATTTGGCAGCGTGCTAGTCTTCAAGTAACGCGGTGACAAGTTAAGTCGAGCCCCAGGGAGGGGCAACGCTTTGTCATTGGATGGTTATCATGCCTCGAAGGCTAACGCCTTCCCCTTAAGTTTGACGCCTCTTCATTTTTCTCATTTTACATTTTAGCATGTAAAAGTGACAAATGATTAAAAAATTGTAATGTTACTCACGGCCATTTCCTTTGTTGACCTATTTTTTAAATCTAAGGTCAAAAGATCATATAAATAGAGGACGCTGTCTCCTCATTTTAATCATAACATAACTTGCTCTCATTTTGAGAGATCATTTCTTAGCTTTTGTTCTTATTTATCTTCTCTTGGAGGAGGCTAACCCTCTTGGAAGGACTATTTTGCAAAGTGGTGCTTTATACCATTGGAAGGTTTTACAACTAGGGAATGGTTAATGCTTCTTCATGAAATTGTAAGTGTTTTCTTCAAAAACTTCTTGAGTGAATGGTTGTAGATTAAATATCTTGTGCATTGCATTGTCATAATTTGTTTAATCTTAAACCCTAGGGGAGCCAACACACAAGTAGGTTGTGGTTTACGTCCCCATAGTGTAAGCTTATAGCCATTTGATTTGAGAAGGTTTTAGCCTAGCCATAGCTACACTAGTCATCTCTTGTCTTGAGCTTGCCTTTGAGCATAAATTGTAGAAAGAAGGCTGCCTTAGGCCTAATTAAGTTTTACACCTAGGGTTTACTTTGTGGTTTTGAAAAGCCTTGCCATAGCAACACTTTCACCATAGGTTTATGTTTGTGTTACCGCTTTGCCAAGGAGTCTTAAGGAAAGAATAAGAAGCTTTAGGCCTAGCCTTAAGAATCTTGTGTAAGTCTTTTTCTTCTTAGGGTTTAGGGTTGGTGGCTCTTGCCATAGCAACAATTATCAAACCCTAACTCTCTTTGTCTTTGAGTTTAAGTCCCTCCCTAAACCCTTAGTCTCACTTCAAAAGTTGACTCCATTAACCCAAGGCACTAGTCTAGGAATGATTTTGAAGCTTGTTATGCCTTAAACTCTTTCAAACTACTTTATCTGAAACCCTAAACTAACCTAGCGTCTAACCCTAGCGATTTGAACTAACCCTAAAGCTGATAACGTTTGGCCGTAATTAAACTTTTGCTTGGATAGAAAGGTGCGGCCTTGTTATCTCTTCATAGCCGTGGTGTTTGTTTGCCCTTTTGTTGGTTGAAATTTGTCAAAACGTCACTCCTAGGCTAGCTAACCTGCAGACAACAGAATTTATATAGGGCTGACATCAGACTCTTTGATCTTTGTCTATACTTGCAACGTTGTGACATTTGGCAGCTCCTTTGATAGACATTGAGTTAATAATTGCATCCATAAGCTTATTTGCCAAAACATTTTTGCTCTTTGTCTCTCATTTTGACCTTTGGATTAAAGCTGACGTCACACTTGTAGCAGAAATAGTATAGGAGACACAACAACATATTGTATGTGAGCTAATTTGGCATATTTATTGCATTAATGATATGATACAAGGTCTAATTTTGAACATTAAATGCTTATTATCTCATGCATTTATTGAAGAAGTGATATAAATCTTTGTCTCTTTTAGGCCATCATTGACTTCGTCAATAATAGCATTGATCTT
>SNQJ01S0227706.1:0-24528 GCA_010110895.2 Picea sitchensis | reverse complement strand
GCTAAGAGCTGCAAAATTGATAAGAATGTTGTTGATATGAAAAACCTTTTTTCTGTAGTATGTTTGGGCCATGGTTGATAATATTTGTTCCACTTCAAGATATTGTGATATACTATCCAAGTGATCTTTAAGCCTTATTTAGGCAAATATTTGAATTTTTCTATTTAATATTTATGTACATCCAGTTGTTCATAAGGTCTTTATCTAATATCATAAATTTAATATTGAGAACTATAAAAGAAGATAGTAAAAGAACATGCAATCTTCTAATTGAAGCAATGTTTGAGGTCATTGTACTCAATTTTGTGGTTGCTATGTTTTTCAAGTGCCACAATGCCTTGATGGGAAATAATCTTAGTGAGTTAGTAAAGTTCTGAACAAGTTAACCTTAGACTGGTTTCAACGATTTCTGAGGCCTATTTTAGTGATTTCTGAGGTTGATTTCTGTAAGGTCTTATTGAGGTGGTATTTCAAATACCAAGGCCAGGGTAAATCTAAAGCCCTCGATTTCAAGGAGTCTGTAACACCATAGTTCTTATATTGGGAATAAGCTTAGTTCCAGAGGCCATTTTCAAATTTAGAAAATCCCATTTCAATTTCATAGCCCTGATTTGGTCTCTGAGGCTTTCTTTTTCTATGCCCCAATTTCAAATTTTCGAGGCCTAGCTTCAGATCCTAATGGTTGAATAGGAGGGAGGGCCAGTGCCTTTGCGGAGACCCCATTTGCATAAAGATCTATTTTAATAACAGACCCACATCCACATATGTATCCACATCATCCACATCCACACGAGGGGGATGCCGAGCAAACACACATATTCATCCCACTGGCTACAACCATTCAATCATTATGTTAGCAGGAGAGCCATGGCCTCTGTGGACACTCTTATTTGCATAAAGATCATGGCATTTTGGGACATATATGCTGCAACAGACCAGACCTCACAACCAATGTAAGAAGTTTAGAGTAAGAAACAAACAAATGCATGAGAAACAGATTGTATAATATTGTTTATGCACAAGTCAAACACCATTATATACATATTTTGTTCGTATGTGAAACACTAACAGTAAATACTGAAGATGGAAGGCTAAAATCCATGCCATTTTTCCTTCTATAAGGCTCCATTCATCTTATATTCAATTTTGGAGATATGGTTGTACTTCCAACACTTTCCTTTTACAGTATTGAAAACTAAGTTTTTACTTACACCTAAAGGAGCTCTATAATTTACAATTGGCCCATGCCGAACTTCTACTAGATCTGCTTGACAAAACAAGCTATAATCTTAGAATATCTATAGGCTATTTCTGCATCAGACCCACGCTTAATGGCATCCTGAGCAGATCATGAATTGCAATAAGTTCTTGTTCCTGAAAATATATTGCATATAGTGTCAAGTCTCTATTGGTGATGCTTGATCCATTCAAGTTTGCAGCTGTAAGTTGTTATAACTTGGTGCGAGAATGGCTACAGTCAACAGTAATGTCTGATCCAAATGTAAATAACTGCATATATGTAAATTCAAAGTTTTCATTTTCAAGTACAATCACCTTTAAGTGGTTTAAAGGGAAGAAGTAACATGTGACTTGTACAGACTTTGACAGCTTTTGGTGTTCTGTTCACGATCCGGTCAATTCTCTCTGCTACAACAATGCTTGTTCTTGTTTTCTTTTTCTCACACAGGGTCAATCTTTACTTAATTGTCTATATGGTTGGTCTCTAATTTACTCCTTTTTATTGTTATTTTTTTTTATATTTTTATTAATCTAGATTGTAGATTTTTTGGAGATCCATTGGGGACTCCTTCATTGCTATTGTAGCTAATTGTACGTGAGAGTCCCATTGATCTAATTTGGTCATTTGTGGACATCAATATAATTTCCTTTTTTTTCCATGATATAATAGAGGTCAGTAGAATCATCTTGCTTAGGAACAAAATTAAGCAACCACTCTGTGTATGATGGACAATTTATAACCATGGTCTTGTGTATGATGGACAATTTATAACCATGGTCTTTATTAAATTAAGTAGGATAATTGTATCAATGTGCGGAGGTGATCAAAATAATAGGTCAACGGGACTAGAAAATACAGTAAGTTACAAACATAATGTGGGAATGAAAAAGCAACTCCAGAAATCCACAAACTAAAGAGATACAAGTGAAAATTAAAGAGAGGAGCATAAGAAAGGCTGACCTAAGAGAGTGAACCCTATAAAGGGGAGAAACACCACTCAACATTAGATATAGAGGTAGATGTAGAGTAGGGAGCGGAGCCATCTCTGTCCTCATTAATCACTGCGAAAGTACCAATGCAACACTTGATAATGTCCTTTGGGGAGTGCCTGGGGTGGAGAGGGCTTGGTTGGGTGATCCTATGAGGAGCCCGACGATGGTTAGTTGAAGATTTGCTAACATTTGAAGCTGAAGAGAGGAATTTGGTGATGGAAATCTGGTTCTTAAATAGCAATCATCCAGCAAAAGGTTTTCATATGTTAGAGCATATAATTTTGTTGATGCCTTAATATCTTTTCCAGTTTATAGCTTATGAATGACTTTCTTGTAGCAATAAATGGTTTAATCCATCCACTGTCATCGAGTTGATTCCATCGTGGCTGATCTGGATTTTTAGAGAGGCAAGGCAATGTTTTGAATTTGGTATCAAATGACAAACACATAGGGATATCATCAATTTCACTTCTGATGTCCAGCAGAGAGGCAAGATGAGGTTTCAAATTGGGTATAAAACTCAAGGATGTTATCAATTTCACTTTTGTCATTACAGGGTGAGATGAATAAGATCTGAATACTATTGGGGCATGATAAGATGCTTTCTTTTTGCTCATGGAAAACCAAAAACGGAGTCTATCTGATAAGTCGTAACCAACCAGACATAGTGAGCATATTGATGCAATTGGCTATACAGATTGCTTACTGCCAAGATTGGAGGAAGCAATCATTTTAAAATTATATAGGTTTCTTAGCAATCTTGTTTCTCTCTGGTCCTACAAATGTATAGGTACTTTTCAATGACACTTTAGAAGGTAGTGCGAACTCAATGTGACATGACATCAGTCCTTAAAGAGCTTTAGATGAATTGGGTAATATTTGGAAGTAGGATTTCTTTGAATTTGTTTGCTATTTCACTGATTCTTTTAACTTCCTACTTGAAATGTCCAATAATTTGTGGACCCTATGCTTGAAACTATACTTTAATGACATACAATTCAAATATTTTAGCTTCCTTCATGGGTAATATTAGATAAATCTTTCATCTAATGTGCAGAAAGTGTAGTGGTTGCTACAATCAATGCATGCTCAAGACACGAGGAAATATGTCACGCTAAAAATCCATATGCCTGCATTGTTTTCCCTAAATCTATCTCAAGACTCATTGCCTGGATTGCCTCCCATAGCCATTTAATACCTTCACATGATGTTGCACTCTGCACACAAAGGTTTTTTCTATTATGCCTCAATGAATAGGTTTTCTTGCCATGATTGAATACAACATCTTCTGATTATGATATTTTAATAGAAACCCATTCATTATCACTACAACTTACGTCTTCCTATTCATATGCATTTTGTACATGATCCCCTTTAGAAGTGGCAGCATAATTTTTAAATTGAACCTTCATTGATTCTACTGAGTCTAATGAAATTTTCTTATCTTGAAAAGACACTGAATTAGATTTACAAGCAAAAGAAGAAAATGTTGATGCTGAAAAAACTTTATTAGGTTCTGCATTTCATTAAATGCCCATGGACTATCTAATTTTGCATCATTTTCCGCACTTACGTGACATACATGATTTTCCTTCAATCTTACTAGGTTAGAATCCTCTTTGCATAACCACTCTTAGCAGATACTAAGGATAACACAGTTAAAGAACTCTCAAATCTGGATCATTAGTGCTTTGAATATGGCTGTTGACTCCATCCTTTTGGTCCTTCATGTGACCTTCAGATTCCTCATCATTTTGGTTATTTTCCATCTCATCCTTTTTGTCCTAGGTGCTTTATGTTGTTTGTTAGCTGGCTATGGGTCAGGTCTTTTGTTTCCTTGATGACATGATTTAAACTGGCTTAAATTGTAACTTGACATGATATTTTAAGAAGGTTCATTAGCGTCTTTTGAAGCTGCTACTAACTGCTTAGCAACATTCAGTGTTTAAGTAGACACATGAATCTCATCAACAGTCCCTTTGTATTTTGGTGCGACCTTCATGAGAGACATTCTCCAATGGTCATTTTTCTTAGTAAGAGGTTTACAGGGTGAAAGATCCATATTATTATCAACTTTTTTGGTATTGCATCATCTAAACATGATTTGTACAAGTGGAATTCTTGGAATCCTTTTGCCATACCTTATGTTGTTTTTTTTATTGGTTGTGTTAATACAAGTGGCATTCTTGGAATCCTTTTGCCATAGCTTTGGAATCCTTTTAAAAATGACCATGATTATTGTGGTACTAACACTTGCTTTTATTGCTTGTGTTGGAGTTATACTTTTTGGATTCACCTTCCTTCATGTTTCCTTGCGTTTGGTTGCTTCTTTTATTAAGATTTCACCTTATGTTGTTCTCTTTGATTGGTTCAAAAGGGTTGTTTGGAGTATATCTTTTCATTGTAGAGTTTATTTTGTCACTCTTTCTCCAACTAGAATCCTCCTAGATCATTAAAAATCAATAGGACATTTGTGGACATCAAAACTAAGACTTGTACAAAGACCCTAAATGAATGAAGTAGACTTTTAAGAGCAATAAAGATAGGTTCCCTATTCTCAACTTGTCACCAACAATGATTAGTTGTTCTCTAATACCTTTAATCTTGGTAAGCCTTAAGTTGATCTATTACTGGATCACCTTCTACCATCTTCAAACTATATGATTAGTTCCTCAAACAAAGAATGTGTATCTCATTTGAGGCCTCATACAATGCCTTCAGTTTCTGCAAAGCTTCCTGGGACTTGTCTATATCTTGATTATTACATATGCAAATAATACCATTTGTCATTGCTATTCTAAATAATACCTTTAATCTTGGTAAGGTTATCTATCGCTTAATTACCTTCTACCATCTTCAAACTATATAATTGGTTCCTCAAATAAAGCATATTTATCTCATATAGACCTTAGAGTATTTTTCCTTATGCATGATGGTAGTTTGGAGTCTTGACCTTCAAATTCTATTTCTTATGGAGGATGGCATAACAACAATCCAAATTTGAAGTTGCAGTGGGTGTCAATATTGAGTATATTTTGAGCATTTCTCTTTTCCAATGTCCCTGAGGTATTTCTCCTGCTATGTGGTGACTATCTTTCAATGCTTTATTTGAGCAAACCAACAGTCCCTTTGTTTTTTGACAACAGATTTTTGTTAGGGTGGCCACTCTTTGACTCTCTTTTGGTGCCTATTTTTTCAAATATTTAGCTTGCCTTCAAATTTCTTTATGAATTTTTTCCTTCAATGAATTGTCTCTTCCTTCTACGCAGGATGTTCCTTTAGCTGCCAATCAGTGTTTTCTGTCCAACAACAATGGTTAGGCATCTCTAGTATTAACGCGATTGTCTATCCTCCTCAATAGTAGTGAGCCCTACTTCATTTATCTTCCTTTCTCTATTTTTATTTTGGACAACATTGTTCTCACTTTGTTTTCCTAGATTGGACAATATCCTCTCTTTCAATGCTTTTTCCTCTTAACTTCTACAAGATGTTTCGAATCAAAATGGAATCTAGGTTGTAACTTTCTAAAATATAATTTCAACACATAAAATCTTACCAAAGAAAACTTGAAGGAAAACATTCACAATCTTTTGTATGTTTGGTTCTCTCCTCAAGTGGTGTGTGCCCCCCCTTCAACTCAATTTATTTTCTCAGGCTCTCAAAAAGACTTCCACTTTGATATCTTCTTGGTTTTTTTGGAGCAAACTTGCACAAGAAACAAGAACTTCCACAATAAACTTTCATCTTTTTCTATTGCTTTGGAACATGAATTTGTAGTACAAAATTTCTTATCAAAATTGGTTGTTGAGGATGAGTTTCTTATGTTTTGTTGAGGTTTAAAGATGATTGGAGATAAGATAAGATAATTTTATTAATGTCCAACAACTGACCATAAAAGTAGTGCAACGGGACTAAAAGGTATGCCAACAATGTGGGAGTGAAAGCAACTTCTATATCAATACTGAAAGCAAAAGAAGGTGAAAGACATGAAGCATAACCAAGTGTCTAACATTGGTTGTACAATCCTAGGGGGAGTGTCAGAACAAGGAAGCTCTGCTCTCTCACCATCCAAGGTCAAAGGAAATTAGAAACTTTGGAACAAACTCTAGCTACTCTGCTGAATATGGAGGGTAGTCCGGAGGTTGGGAAGCACCCTACACTAGGGTGCATCTATAACTAGTTTGTTTATCAGTTTGATGGTTCTTGTAGCCTAGCATGACAACTCCTCATAGGCCTCGAAGTTGTTGGTTGGCCACCTAGATGGGATGAAGAGAAATGGTTTGAGGCCTCATTGATCTATGGTATAAATTATCTCGAGGGGTTGTCGGTCACTTGTTACTTTGATCAGACGAAGTAACCTAGAAGTTTGAGGTGATCATCTTGGTAATCTCAGGGTGGGGTGGGGCAAGCAAAAACTGAGATTTTGCACTGAGTATTTCTTTCACGAAGAGACCAAGGCATCTTTGGTTGTAACTTGTGATATTGGAAGAAATTGTAGAGCGATCTCCCTGAATCTTGATATAGGTAGTAGTAATGACTTCTGATTGCATAGTAACAGGGGCACCTATAAATGATATACCTCTCCATCTCAGGTTTGTGTAAGTGACACATCTGGCAAGTCTTGTCTGGCTGCAGGATATGGTGGTTGGGCTGTCTCCAAAATCTATGGTAGCCCACCTGAAACTGACTTGGAGACCTCTCTAAATGTTAGAGAAAGACACAGGGAATGAAAATATTACTAGTTTTATCTTCATTGAATCATGATTAATAATAGACAAAAAATATTACATCAATTTATCCATTTTAAAATTTAAATAGGTGATTCCATACATACACTTCATAGTAATGACACAATTTTCTATTTATAGTCTTTAATACAAAAATTCCAACATGATCAATTATCATAGATGAAAAGATTCCAGAGAGAGAAAGTCATCAACACAGGGTTACAGAGAGAGAAGGCTTGGAATGACTATTAGGTCTTGATATTGATATTGTATTTTTTTTTAAATACCTACACAACCGTCATTGTTGCCATGTCAAGCTGTCTCTCTTGCCGCCTTCTGGACGTCGTTCTTTCCACATCCAAGAGTGTCGCTCCCATAGAAACCACGTCAGAGCTGATACCTCGTCTCGTCACTCTTGCCACCTTCAAAACGTCTCTCTTCCCACCATTTAAACATCGCTCTTGTGACCTTTACGACATCCCTCTTGCCAACTTGAAATGTCTCTCTTGCCACCTTCACAACGTTTCTCTTGCCACCTTAAGAATGTCTCTTTTTCCACCTCTGGAACGTCTCTCTTGCCACCTTCAGAACATCTCTATTTCCACCTTTAGAACGTCGCTCTTGCCACATCTGAAACATCCCTCCTGCCACATCTACTACGTCGGTATTGTCACGACCTAGACGTCGGTCTTACGACGTCAATATGGGGTCAGACAATCTAATTTATGATGACACGTGGCGTCATATAATGTCGCAATATAGACGAAAACTATGTTGTCGAAAAAATTACGTCCTGTGAAATGACGTTTGAGGGGATCCAAGGTTTTTCGTTCGTCCGACAATAGAAAGTGGCAATTATGTTGAACACGCTGTCGAAATTTGACCCAAATGCACTAGTGATTAGACTCCTAACGCAAGATCTCTAGGCCTCTCTCCTACTATCCTAAAAACTCACGTCCATCCTCAGGACTGTCTACAATTTGACTGTCCTACGCTATTTTTGCAGCCCCAACCTACCTAACGTTGACCTATTTAAGACCCACGACTACCTACAAAAACCCTTACTGCTGACTGTCCTGAACTCTTAACTTAATACCCTATTCCACTTTGACACACCCCTAAAAACAAACTCACATACCTCATAGTCACTCTACCTAAACAAACACATGTAACATTTTCACACTTAAGTGAATATCTTGTTGTCACACACATTTCCTTTAATCATTCATTGAATATATTTTAGATGAGTTTACATGAAAGAGTGTTTCATTATTTCATTGTATGTAGTTTTTTTCATATCATGGTCTATGTAAAATTTGAGATATTTTCACTCTTTGTTGTTTTCAGAAATAAACAATCTATGTACACAGGTGAAAGACGGGCCCTCAGTAGGAAAGGTTTCCATTGGTGGGTTGTTTAACCTAGTGAAACATGAAGGAAAACATGTAACAAACCGTGATTTTATTGAAAAGTGGACACCAATCTATTTTTTCTCTACTCATTATACTGATATTTGCCTGGACGAAATTTAGAAAATGGTTGTTGAAATTGGGAAAATAAGTATGTTATTAACTCTTTCAATAATCTAGGTTCAACATTGATTTATCATGAAATAAAAAAAATTTCCTTGCATGAAAAAATGTTATGGGGATATTGGCAAGTAGTAATCATAGTTCAGAATTGTTTTTTAGCCTAATTGTATTTGAAAATTGTGAAATATTAAAATTGACTCCGGATAGATTATTTGTATAACTACCAAACGCACATATTTAAAGTTAATACATTTCATAGCATTTCTTTGTTTCTTATTAATATGTACATTGTACATAGCTATGCCTTCAATTGTTATTTCCATATTGATGAGATATATATTAAAATCGGCCATATGTTGGATGTGACTATCAACATCCTAGGGCCTATATCAGGCTCGGGAAGATTGAGTATCTTATTTACATGTCATTGTATCTTCTAAATTTAATCTTCTTGGTCCCTCGAATTTTCTCTTAGGCATTCATTTTCCACATCTAACAGAAATTCCTTCGATTTGATAGTGCCCAACTACTCCGTAAGGGAGTTCTTCTACTGTGAAACCTCCTCCACCCAATGCTCTAGATTCAGATTCCACAATTTGAGGCTCTATATTAAATACCCTACCATGGATTGAGACTCATCACAATTGTAACATCCCACTCTGGCACACTGAGAAAACTTATTCTTTGAGGAGACATGCTCGCAAGTGATCCAGACTATTATGATATTAAAACAATTGTCCATGATTATGAAGTGTTATGATAGATGACATGATGTTTTACTACATTGACATAGACATGTGCTATTGACTTGGTTTTACTAAGTGTGCAGGGTTTTGGACCTTGAGGATGCAGAGGCATCGACATAACCCCTTGGACTCTGGATCGAGTCAGGGAGTGTACTATTGGGGTTTGATTGTTTTACTGTGATTTTAGTACATTTGATTTGATGATATGATGTGGACATGTTCTGACACGATTGTTGATGATGCAGGCTGACGATAAATTCCTGACCAGACTCACATATGGAGTAAAGGGGCCACACATGACTACCAGAGAGGTTGAGGGAGAGGTGTGGACAACAAACCTGCCAAAGCCTACTGGCACTCCCACCGTGGCTCGAACTATAGGTTAACGATTACCTAGTTCGAGAGGACCCACAATGTCACNACAATAAGGCGGGGGAAATTATTCCTTAGAATCCCTTAGTCTCCCACAAGTTCACATAGTGGATTGTTGACTCAAAGGGTTATTGATGTCTACCAATCAGTCAAGAAGCAAGTGGCACCCTTGGAGCACGTGGTGCATCCTGAAGGGTACATCGCGCAAAAGAAACAAAAGAGGGAAGTGGCACCCTTGGAGCATGTAGTGCATCCTGAAGGGCACGTCGCGTTGATAATGATAAAGGAAAGAACCTGGATGGCCCTAAGACAGACAACACTTTAAGAAATTTTAAAACAACTTCCCTAATTAATTGTCGCCCAGTTCAGAATCTAAGTTCTAAGTCTAAAACTTCTCTAGGGGTAAAATTTTGTCTACCCTTAAGAAAATATACCTTATAAAAATAAAATAATAAAATTTAAACTAAAAACCACTTAAGTAATAGTTTTGGTCTTCATAAATTTTGGGGGTAAAATGAAGAGAGTAAGAATTTAATAAAAAAAAAAGTGATATAAAATGTCAAGAAGAAATTGATTCCTTTTAACTTTTGATAGTTTAAAAAGATATTAAATTAATAATAAAAAGTAAAAGAGGGAAATATAAAAATTAAGAAACTAGGGAATAAGGCAACATAAAAAGGGAAAGAGGGAAACTCATGGTAAAAAGAGGAAAACCAACTTAGGAAAGAATCGGCATTTAAGAAACTTATAATTTTGAACTAAATTAGTAACTTCATTTTAGGGAAAGTCTTAAAACTTGTAAGGGAATCTAGGGACACCTAGGAGTAAATTTAGCAGTAACTCTAGGTGGGTGAGGGAAACAAGACAGATTAATAAATTAAGGAAAATAATTATTGGAGAAATGTGGGGGATGAATGACACTTGTACGAAGGAGAAATTTTAGAATTTTTTTACTAAAACTTAAATCAACTGAGATTTAGGGAATGTTTGGAAGTTCTAAAACTCTATAAAAGAGAGGAAGGAGGAGGAAGTGGGGGATCAGATGTTAGCATAATGTTATGCTGCCAGATTTGTGACTTGAATGATTACTTATGGGGAGTTTGGATTTCTAGCTATGATAAGAGTGGTAGCTCGGCCGTGTGAGGTGAGTTGGGAGCTAGACGTACCATCTGGATATTGTGTGGAAAATTAGCGGATTGGGGGGATAAGGGGGAAGCATAGTACCCCTAGCGTTGACTGGGAAGTATCGGTGTAGTCTCGACGATCAGCGAGCAAGATTTGCACGGAGCGCGCAGACGACACTCTGAGCAGGCAAACATGCAAAGGTACGCCCTTTGGTTGAATGATAGACTGTGTAGGATGTATGACTTAGATCTGTAGGTGTATTATTACTGGTGGTAAATGGTTTCATGGTGTAGGGAACCCATCTCTCTAACATGCTCGATTTTGGATTAAATTTATATGTCGAACGATCTCTGAAATTTTGTGTCTGAAAATTGTTATGACTGTTATTATATGTTTGACTTTTAAGACTGAATTTTTACATGTCTGAATCGATTTCTAGAATTTTATATTTATATTCTAAATTGGAATTAACATATCTAAGTCAATGAGTTTACATGTCTACTTAAATTCCTGAGGTTATATGCCGAATTTTTATTGAGTCTATATGTATGTAACGCCTTAAGGGTCTGATTCGACTACTGTGCACATTAAGTTCAAAATTTGTGCAGTGAAATTTTATGCAATGAAGCTTTCGTTTAGAAATTTGTAATGAACTTTATGAAATGAAAGTTTATACTTTAAAATTTACTTATTGTAGTTTATAATCAGAACTGGTAATAATGCCTTTGGTTAAAAGTTACTTGCATGATCTGGATGAATTTTTACCTGTCCAAAAATACCATTATGATTAGAAATTACAGGTATGACGCATCACTAACCGAATGACTGAATTGCCTTGTTGAATTAGAACACAGAGCTTCTGTCCAGCCCCTTTCCTTATTACTTGTGGTTCCAGCCTTTAAACAAAACAAATCGTAGAGCCCTCACTTTTTTAATTTAGAGGGGAATTGTTGGGTTCAAACTCGGTTGTTTCCATTGTTTTATGGCATCCTCTCTCTGGAAATGATATTCATTTCACACATGGTATGCATGATACAGATTTCACACCATGTTTTTCACACACCACGTTATAGTGGGTCGCACCATGTTTACATGACCTCTTCCCCCTTGTGGGATCTCTCCTGGATGCCTTGTTGGGATGTCTAATGACTTGGTGCATTGTCACATCGTCCGTTGGCTTCCAGTTGTAAGTTGGAGTGATTGTACACCCCTTTTTATTTCTATTTTCCATTTTTGGCAATTCCGTTTGAAAATTTGTTCCTGTAAATTTGTTTCTGGCAATTCATTGTTGGCAAATTTGTTGGTAAATTCATTTCTCTATGAAGATTACCCTGAGCATTTACTGATTAAAATGAATTTGATCTGTGTGTTTATATCCTGATCATGGAAAGTGACTCTGTTTCCCATCCTCCCCTACAACCACGTTTTATCCTTTTTATTTTTCTTTGCCTGCATTTCTCTTTGTTGGTATGTTCATTTAGAAATCCGTTGCCAATATTTTAGACAACAAATCTCACCATTGGCTTTATGGATTTTACCCTTATAGACGGTTCCTTAATGTTCGTAGACAACTGTCACCTTGGTACCTCGAGATAAGTTAGTCACTTGCTGGAATGTATCGAGTTAATAATGTATCCATGACTTTTCCTGCTATGACGTAGTTAGTATTGTTAGTGATACAGTATCTGATAGGATATTTGTTAATAATTGTCTCGTTATTAAATACCATGTTATGGCTTTATTAATTACTAAATAGTAGCCTCTACTTTATGTTAGTTAATGCTTCATTAAATGTAAATGGCTAGGAGATGGAGATGTGGATTAACTCATAAATTGTTGACAGGTTGAGGCTATTTAGTATTAGCAACAATAGCAATAACATTTACTTTATTTTGGTTAAATATAGAAAACTACTTTATTTTCGTTAAGTATTTAATAACAACAATTTCCTTTATTTTAATCAAGCAATTTACTTATTTTAGTTAACATTTCATACATCAACTACTTCATTTTCGTTAAGTATTTAATCACAACAATCTGCTTTATTTTAATCAAGCAATTTACTTATTTTAGTTAACATTTCATACATCAAACTACTTCATTTTTGTTATTATTTAAAAACAACAATCTACTTTATTTTCATAAAGGAAATCTACCTTATTTTAGTTAACATTTCATGAATAACAATTTACTTATTTAGTTAGTATTTAATAATAGCAAGCTACTTAATTTAGTTAATGTTTCAATTAATGTTAATGGCTAGTAGAATTGTCCAATTGGAATGTCTAAAAATTAAGTTGATTGGTGAATAGGGACCTAATTGAAATCTCCAAACTTTCTCATTGGATCTATGATTGAGGATGCATTTTATTTTTCTTTATAGATCTAGTATTAATTACTTAGACGTGATAAATTGATTATCAATAACGTTAAATTGGAGGGTGCATTAATGACTGATGGTAATTTAGATGTGTCCTTAGTGAACGATAACCATTTAGCCTTGATTGATGGATGAGTTGTTTACTCTATTTGATGATTGTCCTTAGCTTAGAGGCCTTGGTATACTTGTGTCGGGAGGGATGTAGACACCTCCATGTTCCACAGAACAGTCGCCAGCCCTGAGACCTTAAATGGTTAAAATTGATGGGAACCTAGGCTTGAGCGTTGCTTATGTGTCTTGGAGGTCCTAACCATTGTAGGGTAGGACAGGCGGGTAGTCAGACTTATTTATTGTCGGTTGATGGTCGTTCATTGCATGCAGATGATTGATGTGCATCTTAGATCATTATGTTGTTATCGCAGTTGTATGCGTCATGATTCGTCGTCATGTGGCGATGCATAGTACAATGTCTTGTTATCCTTGTACACACACACACAAAAAAAAATATATTATTAGCACTTGTTATAAGAGGTTTGTCATCGTAATGAGGAGGATCATTACATATGGTATCCGAGTGGGTTCAACCCACGACTTGGGATCGCTACGGATTTCGTTGACATGATTGGATTATACTATTGCTAATGAAGTTGATTGTGTTCTTGCAGGTAATCATGGTTAGAGGACATCATGGAGGTAGACGACGACGTGCTAGGGGAGGAGGCGCGACGCCTCCAGTAGAATCCATGCCTGAGGGGTCTAACACCTAGGGAGACAAACAGGTTCTTGGGCAGGAGAATATAGGAGTTGGTGATGTAGTCAAGATGATGAGATCCTTTCAACACATATCTGAGGCATTGATCAGTTGTTTGGACAGAGATGAGACCAGAGTGTCCAAAACCACTAAGGTTCCACTGCGCGCATCGGTTGTTACTGGTAGCATTCACCGTGAACTCGAGAAGGTCAAATTTACCGAGTTCTTTGGTGCCCCGGACGGCGCAGCCGCCGAGGCATGGTTGGAGAACATGGCGATGTGCTTCTCACTTCGCGATTATACCTCCAACATGAAGGTCCGTATGGGGGTATTTCAACTGAAGGGGAGCGCTCTTCTATTGTGGAAGACACTCCTAACACAACTGAACATGGTCGTCGAAGATGTGTCATGGGAACTGTTTGAGGAATGGTTTCGAGAGAGGTACCTTTCATAGGAATTCACTGAGCATCAGCTCAATGAGTTCAACGCCTTACGACAGGGAGGTCGTATGGTGCCCGAGTATGAGGCCCGTTTTATGGATCTGCTTCGATATGCTTCACACCTTAACACTGAAAAACTTAAGGTCAACAAGTTCATGTTCAGCCTTAATGACAACCTGCATGCAAAGGTTAGGATTTTGATGCCTCAAACATTGCATGATGTCATCCATAAGGCCCTCATAGCAGAGGAGGAGCTTATCAGTGGGGGTCAGACCAGGACTCCAGTGAGTCCAGCAGGGCAGGTCCCATATGGAACAAATAAGCACCAGATACCAGTGAGACATACGCCGAGATATCGTGGCTTCCAGAGGAGATCCACTTTCGCTACACCCCGACGACCGCTGCCTCAACAACGGACACCTTATCGGGGACCATAGCATCAACAACAACATCGCCCGCAACAATAGAAGTTTAGGCCTATTCAATAGAATAGACGAGGGTTCCAGGCTGGTGGGTCGTCATCTTCTAGTTCGAGTACTAGGACTACTTGGATGAAGAAGGGGTGTTGGACGTGTGGGGAGCCACATTACCAGCGTGACTATCCTGTGGAGAGGACCAGAGCATCCAGATCAGCAGGACCCACTACCGTGGGAGATATGGGCAAGGCCCATCGGATTCATGCAGCAATGAACAACCACCAGGAAGAGCATTAGTCGACTGTGCTCAATACGACAGGTACTGTCGCTGATCAGACCGCTAGTATTTTGATAGATCCCGATGCTACCGAGAGTTTCATTTCCGGTGCAACGCTAAAAAGGATTAAGGTAAAGGCAGTCGAACAAGACGAGTTTAGCTTTGTAGAGATGGCTTCGGGAGATAAACAAAAGGTAGGAGGAAAGGTTAAGGGCTGTGTCCTTAACCTGGGAGAGTTTGTCATGTGGGACAACTTGTACGTCACGATCTTAGGATCTTATGACATCGTGATTGGTATGGATTGGTTGGAATTGCATGAGGCGATACTCAACTGTAATACAAAATGATTGAGCTTGGTCGATGACGAGGGATAGAGATGTGTGATTGTAGGCCGAAACCATGGATTTTCCCTAAGGTTCGCCTCTTCCTTACAACTACGGAAGAGTATGCGCAAGGGGTGCAATATTTATGCGATCCTTGCATTAAACAAGAAGGGAGTAGCGGAAGGTCTGGAACACCTTCCATTGGTGAAGGAGTTTGCGAACGTATTTCTAGAGGAGTTACCTGGGATGCCACCAGAAGGGGACTTGGAGTTTACCATAGACCGGAAACAAGGGATCGAACCAATAGAAAGAACGCCTTATCGGATGTTGACCCCGGAGTTTCAAGAGTTGAAAATGCAACTAAAGGAATTGTTGGACCTGGGACTGATACGTCCTAGTGTGTCACCGTGGGGTGCACCTGTTATTTTCATTCGAAAGAAGGATGGATCGTGGAGGCTTTGCATTGACTATTGTCAACTGAACAAGGCTACGATCAAGAATCAATATCCCTTTCTGAGAATTGATGATCTATTCGATCAAATGAAGGGTGCGATAGTGTTCTCCAAGATCGATTGCGATTAGGGTATCACCAGTTACGGATCAAGGAGGATGACGTCCCTAAGACCGCCTTTAAGATGAGGTTTGCACACTATGAGTTTATTGTTTTACCGTTTGGACTGACAAACTCCCCAGGGGTATTTATGATTTTGATGAACGGGGTGTTCAACGAGTACTTGGACAAGTTCGTCCAAGTATTCATTGACGATATTTTGATCTACTCTTGGATGATAGAGGAGCATGAAAAGCACTTGCGCTTGGTACTATAGTGTCTGCGAGAGCACAAAGTGTACGAGAAGTTGTCCAAATGCTCTTTTTATCAATCAAGGATTCACTACTTAGGGCATGTCATCTCCAACGAAGGTATCGCCGTGGATCCAGCCAAGGTCAAGGCTATTATGGAATGGCCTATGCCGACGAATTTCACGAAAGTGCGTAGCTTTATGGGTTTAGGAGGATACTATTGATGGTTTGTTGAGGGATTTTCGAATATAGAAAATCCGATCATGAAATTGCAGAAGAAAAAGAAGAAGTTTGTTTGGACCGAGAAATGTGCAGAAGAATTTTGGAGGCTTAAAGAGTTGTTGATGATAGCACCGATACTAAAGGTCCCTAACATGGATGTGGACTTCTTTGTATGCACGGATGCATCCAAGGAATGCTTTGTCGGAGTCTTGATGCAAGACAGACGAATGATTGCTTACATTTCGAGGAAACTAAAAAGGCATGAGGAGAACTACGTGACACATGATTTGGATTTATTAGCCATTGTATATGCCTTGAAGGTTTGGAGACACTACCTTGTTGGATGAAAATTTGAACTAAAGACTGATCATTGTGGACTACAAAACCTTTTTACGTAAAGCGACATGAACGCGTGACAATGACGTTGGTCGGAATTGCTTAGCAAGTACGACTTTGAGATTACTTACATAAAGGGAATAGTGAATCAAGTGGTGGATGCTTTGAGTCAGATACCACGCATCTTTTCAGTGTTTCCTCTTCAGGCGAATCTACGTGAGAAGATCCTCACTTTACAACGTGATGTTAACTGGTACAAAGAGGTCAAGGGTTTTATCGGACAAAACATAATGATGGTACCATGATACGAGGGATTTTCATTTGATAGCGATGGTTTATTGAGGTTTAAAAGTCAAATTTACGTACTACCAAACGACGAGTTGAGGATGTTGATCCTGAGCGAGGTGCATAGAATAGTTTACATGGCTCACCCGAGGGTCACGAAGATGAGGGCAGAACTTAAACCCTTATTCTTCTGGAAGGGAATGAAGGCTGACATAGTCAACTATGTGGCCAGATGTCTAGAGTGTTAGCAGGTAAAGGATGAACATAGACACCCAGCAGGATTACTTCAACCTCATGCCATCCCCGAATCGAAATGGGAGGTTATTTCGATGGATTTTATTGTTGTTTTTCCACTGAAGGAAAGGAGACATGACTCGATTTTTGTAGTAGTAGACACTCTGATGAAGAGTGCTCACTTTATTCCTGTGCGTACGATGTATCAGGCACCTAAAATTGCTAGAGTTTTCATCAGTGATATTGTGAGGCTGCATGGTGTGCCTAAGAGGATTATATCTGATCGAGGATCAATGTTTACTGGACTATTTTGGATGAGTTTCCAGGAGGCCTTGGGAACCCAACTTAACTTTAGTACTGTGTATCACCCGAAGACTGATGGGCAGACATAACGAATGAACCAAACCTTGGAAGACATGTTGCGCATGTACGTGATGGACCAACAAAATCACTAGGAAGAATTATTTCCACTAGTGGAGTTCGCTTACAACAATAGTTACCAGAGCACCATTAAGATGGCACCTTTCGAGTTTCTTTATGGGCGACCGTGTCAGACTCCCTTGAGTTGGGATCGTCTTGAGGATAGGGCCTGGTGGGACCATAAGCGATCCAAGAAATGGAAGAGAAAATGAAAACCATAAGACAAAGGATTAAAGAAGCGTAGGATCGACATAAGAGTTACGCCAATGCACATCGAGTCAATCGTAGTTACGAGGTCGGAAATCGAGTCTTCTTGCGGGTTAAACCGCATAAGAGTTTGATCAAGTTTGGAAAGGGAGCTAAACTCTCTCCTAGGTTCATGGGTCCTTTCGAGATTGTGGAGAGAAAGGGGCCTGTGGCCTATCGACTAGCCTTGCCTGATTCTTTGAGGCGTATGCACTATGTTTTTCATGTATCTATTTTGGGACATTATATTAGTGATCCTACACATGTGATTGACATGAGTTCCTTGTAGTTATCGGACAAGGGAGTGCTCATTGCTGAGCCGGTCCACAGCTTAGATCATCGCATTTGACAGTTACAACGTCAAACGGTAGATCAGGTCAAGGTATAGTGGGACAATTATAGTCAGCACTCGACGACTTGGGAGGACGCATATGATATGCGAAAACAGTTTCCATTTTTGTTTGATAGATAGACATATGATACCGTGATACACTTATTTCAACATTTATACTGACAAACTTCGGGACGAATTTTAGACCAAGAGGGGGTGTATGAAACATCCCTCTCTGGTGCACTGAGAAAACTTATTCTTTGAGGACACTTTCTCGCAAGTGATCCAGACTATTATGATATTTAAACAATTGTCCATGATTATGATGCATTATGATAGATGACATGATGTTTTACTGCATTGACATAGACAGGTGCTATTGACTCGCTTTTACTAAGTGTGCATGGTTTTGGACCTTGAGGATGCAGAGGCATCGATGGAACCCCTTGGACTTCGAATCGAGTCAGGGAGTGTGCTATTGGGGTTTGATGTTTTTACTGTGATTTTAGTACATTTGATTTGATGATATGATGTGGACATGTTCTGACACGATTGTTGATGATGCAGGCTGATGATAACTTGCTGACCAGACTCACATATGGAGTAAAGGGGCCACACACAACTACCAGAGAGGTTGAGGGAGAGTTGTAGACAGTAGCCCTGGTACAACCTACTAGCACTCCCACCGTGGCTCGAACTGTAAGTTAACGATTACCTAGTTCGAGAGGACCCATGATGCCACGAGGGCAGACTGTGACAGTCCCTCGCAATGATTCTAAGGGGCACACAACAAGGAGGGGGGCCTTATTCCTTAGAAACCCTTAGTCTCCCACAATTTCACCTGGTGGAGTGTTGACTCCAGGGGTTATTGATGTCTACCAATCAGTCAAGAAGTGAGTGGCACCCTTGGAGCATGTGGTGCATCCTAAAGGGCACGTCACACAAAAGAAACAAAAGAGGCGAGTGGCACCCTTGGAGCACGTAGTGCATCCTAAAGGGCACGTCACATTGATAATGATAAAGGAACGAACCTAGATGGCCCTAAGACAGACAACACTTTAAGAAATTTTAAAACAACTTCCCTAATTAATTGTCGCCCAGTTCAAAGTCTAAGTTCTAAGTCTAAAACTTCTCTAGGGGTAAAATTTTGTCTACCCTTAAGAAAATATACCTTATAAAAATAAAATAATAAAATTTAAACTAAAAACCACTTAAGTAATAGTTTTGGTCTTCATAAATTTTGGGGGTAAAATGAAGAGAGTAAGAATTTAATAAAAAAAAAGTGGTATAAAATGTCAAGAAGAAATTAATTCCTTTTAACTTTTGATAGTTTAAAAAGATACTAAATTAATAATAAAATTTAAAAGAGGGAAATATAAAAATTAGGAAACTAGGGAATAAGGAAACATAAAAAGGGAAAGAGGGAAACTCATGGTAAAAAGTGGGAAACCAACTTAGGAAAGAATCAACATTTAAGAAACTTCTAATTTTGAACTAAATTAGCAACTTCATTTTAGGGAAAGTCTTAAAACCTTTAAGGGAATCTAGGGACACCTAGGAGTAAATTTAGGAGTAACTCTAGGTGGGTGAGGGAAATAAGACAAATTAATAAATTAAGGAAAATAATTATTGGAGGAATGTGGGGGATGAATGACACTTGTATGAAGGGGAAATTTTGGAAAATTTTTACTAAAACTTAAATCAAATGAGATTTAGGGAATGTTTGGAAGTTCTAAAACTCTATAAAAGAGAGGAAGGAGGAGGAAGTGGGGGATCGACTATTAGCATAATGTTATGCTTCCAGATTTGTGACTTGACTGATTACTTGTGGGGAGTTGGGATTTCCAGCTCGGATAAGAGTGGTAGCTCGGCCGTGTGAGGTGAGTTGGGAGCTAGACGTACCATCTGGATATTGTGTGGAAAATTAGCGGATTGGGGGGATAAGGGGGAAGCATAGTACCCCTAGCGTTGACTGGGAAGTATCGGTGTAGTCTCGACGATCAACGAGCAAGATTTGCACGGAGCGCACAGACGACACTCTGAGCAGGCAAACATGCAAAGGTACGCCCTTTGGTTGAATGATAGACTGTGTAGGATGTATGACTTAGATCTGTAGGTGTATTATTACTGGTGGTAAATGGTTTCATGGTGTAGGGAACCCATCTCTCTAGCATGCTCAATTTTGGATTAAATTTATATGTCGAACGATCTCTGAAATTTTGTGTCTGAAAATTGTTATGACTGTTATTATATGTTTGACTTTTAAGACTAAATTTTTACATGTCTGAATCGATTTCTAGAATTTTAGATTTATATTCTAAATCTAAATTAACATATCTGAGTCAATGAGTTTACATGTTTGCTTCAATTCCCGAGGTTATATGCCAAATTTTGACTGAGTCTACATGTATGTAATGCCTTAAGGGTCCGATTCGACTGTTGTGCACATTAAGTTCAAAATTTGTGCAGTGAAATTTTATGTAATGAAGTTTTCGTTTAGAAATTTGTAATGAACTTTATGAAATGAAATTTTATTCTTTAAAATTTACTTATTGTAGTTTATAATCAGAAGTGGCAATAATGCCTTTGGTTAAAAGTTACTTTCTTGATCTGGATGAATTTTTACCTGTCCGAAAATACCATTATGATTAGAAATTACAGGTATGACGCATCACTAACCGAATGACTGAATCACCTTGTTGAATTAGAACACAGAGCTTCTGTCCAGCCCCTTTCCTTCTTACCTGTTGTTCCAGCCTTTAAACAAAACAAATCGTAGAGCCTTCATGTTTTTAATTTAAAGGGGAATCGTTGGGTTCAGACTCAGATGTTTCCATTGTTTTACGACATCCTCTCTCTGCAAACGATATTAATTTCACACATGGTATGCAGGATATGGATTTCACACCATTTTTTTCACACACCACGTTATAGCGGGTCGCACCATGTTTACACGACCTCTTGCCCCTCGTGGGCTCTCTCCTAGATGCCTTGTTGGGATGTCTCATGACTTGGTGCATTTTCACATCATCCGTTGGCTTCCAATTGTAAGTTGGAGTGATTGTACACCTCTTTTTATTTCTATTTTCCGTTTCTGGCAATTCCGTTTGAAAATTTGTTCTTGTAAATTTGTTTCTGACAATTCGTTGCTGGCAAATTTGTTGGTAAATTTGTTTCTCTGTGTAGATTACCTTGAGAATTTACCGATTAAAATGAATTTGATCTGTGTGCTTATCTCCTGATCATGGCAAGTGACTCTGTTTCCCATCCTCCCCTACAACCACATTTTATCCTTTTTATTTTTCTTTGCCTGTGTTTGTCTTCGTTGGTATGTTCATTTAGAAATCCGTTGCCAATATTTTAGACAACGAATATCACCATTGGCTTTATGGCTTTTACCCTTCCAGCCAGTTCCTTAATGTTTGTAGACAATTGTCACCTTGGTACCTCGTGATAAGTTAGTCACTTGCTGGAATGTATCAAGTTAATAATGTCTCCATGACTTTTCCTGCTATGACGTAGTTAGTATTGTTAGTGATACAGTATATGATAGGATATTTGTTAGTAATTGTCTCATTATTAAATACCGTGTTATGGATTTATTAACTACTAAATAGTAGCCTCTACTTTATCTTAGTTAATGCTTCATTAAATGTAAATGGCCAGGAGATGGAGATGTGGATTAACTCAGAAATTGTTGACAGGTTGAGGTTATTTAATATTAGCAACAATAGCAATAGTATTTACTTTATTTTGGTTAAATATAGCAAACTACTTTATTTTCGTTAAGTATTTGATAACAACATTCTGCTTTATTTTAATCAAGCAATTTACTTATTTTAGTTAACATTTCATACAACAACTACTTCATTTTCGTTAAGTATTTAATAACAACAATCTGCTTTATTTTAATCAAGCAGTTTACTTATTTTAGTTAACATTTCATACAACAAACTAATTCATTTTTGTTATTATTTAAAAACAACAATCTACTTTATTTTCATAAAGGCAATCTACCTTATTTTATTTAACATTTCATGAACAACAATTTACTTATTTAGTTAGTATTTAATAATAGTAAGCTACTTAATTTAGTAAATGTTTCAATTAATGTTAATGGCTAGTAGAATTGTCCAATTGGAATGTGTAAAAATTAAGTTGATTGGTGAATAGGGACCTAATTGCAATCTCCAGACTTTCTTATTGGATCTATGATTGAGGATGCATTTTATTTTCCTTTATAGATATAGTATTGATTACTTAGACGTGATAAATTGATTATCGGTAACATTAAATTGGAGGGTGCATTAATGACTGATGGTAATTTAGATGTGCCCTTAGTGTACGAAAACCATTGTTAAAGTGTTCGTAGGTTTTGACCATTTAGCCTTGATTAATGGATGATTTGTTTACTCCATTTGATGATTGTCCTTAGCTTAGTGGCCTTGGTCTACTTGTATCAAGCGGGATGTAGACACCTCCATGTTCCTCAGAAGAGTTGCTAGCCCTGAGACCTTAAATGGTTAAAATCGATGGGAACCTGGGCTTGAGCGTTGCTTATGTGTCTTGGAGGTCCTAACCATTGCAGGGTAGGACGGGTGGGTAGTCAGTCTTATTTATTGTCGGTTGATGGTCGTTCATTGCATGCAGATGATTGATGTGCATCTTAGATCATTATGTTGTTATCGGAGTTGTATGCATCATGATTCGTCGTCATGTGGTAGCGCAGAGTACAATGTCTTGTTACCCTTGTACACATGCACACACACACAAATTTTTTTATTAGCACTTGTTATAAGAGGTTTGTCGTAGTAATGAGGAGGATCGTTACAACAATGGTGCTTACATCTAGAAATGACAAGGTAAATTGGATCACCGGTATTGACCATTAGGGGGTTGAATCCAGTGCCAACTCCAAAGTACATAATGAAAGTGTTATCTTTCCAATAAATCACTCTCTGACTGTAGAAGTGTGTAATCTTGGTAACTTAAATAGATCAATAAAGTGTGGAGGAAAAAGGATCAAATCGGATGACATTATAAACTCACATCCATTTAGAAAGACATGGGTCACTTGAAAGACCAAGGCTTTCAACTATGCTACTCAGAAGGTTTTAATAAATGTGTGAAAACATGGAGAAGACTCATTATGCTAGCAAGAAATACCTACACAAAGGCATATGTGAATGGCCAGTAATGATAGGTAAGATACTTCTTCATACCAGTAGAAACATATATAAGATTTGTATATAGTAGATGGCCAGACATAATAAGTAAATACTTTCAGCTTAATCTTATGAGTGCACTTATAGGATGAAAACTATCTAGCACTAAGACAAACATAAGAAGAAATGTATATAAGTCTAATATACCAATGAAGAAATGGGATGACAACCTTCTGTCATTGAGTATACATAAACTTGGAAAGAAAGGATATGAAAAATGAACAAACAAAGTGAAATAATCTCAATGTCAAGATATATTCATGGAAATCTCCAATGTATGAAATGTACAAGTCTTCAAGAGTAGAACAACAGTGCTCAGACTGTTTTCCCCCTCTTTGGTGTCTGAGAATTATTAGGATTTTATAGCCTTTACATCGAGGTTTCAAGATCCTAATTTAATGGATCTGAAATACCAAAAATAAACATAATCAATTTGATCTTTTAGCATAAATGATCCAATCTTATCATCATAATTCAAATTTGACAACCTGGACAATTATTTGGCAGCCTACTGGTGAAAATCACAGATTTCAAAATCTGTCTTTTATGGCTGGGTGATTTCTATCAAGAATAAACATGCCATTTGGCTTCATTCCCTTACCATATGCTTTCAAAACTTGATGAAGAGGATGATCTAGATTCTCATAATTATTATATTTAATTTGAGATCATTCCCACAGATTCTGGAAATGGAAAAACACGATCTGGATAGAAAGAAGACCGATCTGGACTCTTCATATCTTTCAACGACTTACTAGTCATGTATTTTTCCTTTTATCCGTTGAACGTCAGAGATTTTCAATGGCTCATTACACTGTAAATTTCACATTTAGCCGCTGAAAGATAAAATTAACCTTTGGCCTATTTTTAGAGGTGAAATCCTCATTTTATTGAATTTATGTGAATTTGAGCCTTTTTCAAAACTTCTAAAACTTTAATATTTAAAAAGAACTCTTCTACCTAATGTTGTGGGGTATTCTACCCTACGGACTAACAAGCTAGGGTTTTGAGCTTGTACGCAGATCATGACCCTTAAGACTTAACTTTTAACCTTCTACCCAAAATCTCAACCCCTTTTGTCATGCAAACATGGGAAGAATCGACTCA
>SNQJ01S0227705.1:0-14500 GCA_010110895.2 Picea sitchensis | reverse complement strand
ACAATGAAAATACATTCATACACAAGTAGGAATATCATGACAGAGAGCACTTATCTTTATGAAAGATGACATTGATTGGCTACATACCAAGGATGTTCCACCCAACCATAGACAATGTTGCTATGACTAGCAGTGTCATCCCTGAGCCATGGCTATGAATCCACAAGGATGGTTCCAGAGTGTAATTGGGTTCCCAAACCAGACAGCTCTCAAGCTCTCACAGGTTTCCTGACACCCACAAAAATCCAAGTACCCAACTCTTTTCTACCCATCCCGTGCCACCCAAGAGAATGGACCTCCACCCTTCTCTGCCACGCAGTCCCTTAGACAGTCCTTCTCCATCCTACCAGGGCTTCCATCACAGCTAGTCCAGAATTTCAATGTCGTAACTCTCAGGACTCACAATTGTGATAAAAATAGGGCACATGCCAATTCATTTCAGACATGCAGGCCCTGGGTCATGGCTAGATCACACCAGTGACCCCTATAGGAAACTATCATGTGGCTAACTCTTCAAAAACTTTGTTTCCTTCACTTTTCCAACCAAGACACAGGTGAGGATGGGTTGATGAATGGGTCAAGGAGTGCATGGAAGTGTGTGCATGGGAGTGTGCGAGGGAAGAATGAGTGAGTGAATGGGAATCAGTGAAAAATTCATCAGTCCAACCCCCCCATCAGACCATAGGCATGTTTAAGTAACCTTGTGGGGAAAACAATAACCTCCTAGCCTTCCCCAAGAAGTTCACGTAACCGATCCCCTCCCTTAGAAAAAAGGGTAATAAGAAAATAGGAATAAAGATTAGTCCCTCAAGCTCCCTCTCTTGTGGAATCATAGCCCCCTATAACTCTAGTCCTTGTCCGTCTAGAAGGCAACGATGTGTTTATTATTATTAATGATCAAAACATTACATTTCTTGGGCATATTGGCCCTTTATTAATTGTCTAGGAAATTTAGCCTCTCAACATTGTAACAATACATTATTTAAAATGGGGGTTCAAAACCTGGGGTGTTACAGATTGTAACACCCTTGTTTCCCCCAGTTTTTAAATATCATTATTTTGAGAAAGGCTATGTACAGATCTGTCATATGAATGACAGAAAGACAATGAACCTTGCTAAAGAAAGTAATGTATATATTTTGTTATTTGAAAAAAAGGAAATTGTGCCATGATTGTTGAAAGAGGGTTTCCAATGTATATCATGATGCATGAGAGGGGGTGGTAAGGGGAACCAACAATGGTTGAGATTACCCCTTCCAGGATGGTACTCTGCTGGATATAAATTGACCAGACCCAGAACAGTCTTCTGTCCCAGAAAATTTAATTACCAGTCAGGCTAGTAGTTGGGAAGTCATCCTCAAGATTCAATTAGGAGATGGGCAGAGTACCCATCTGGAAACTTCCCGATCTGACCCATGAAATATTTCTATGGAAAGCAATAAAATAAATGAAAATCACGGAAAGAGGGAAAAAGATGCATGTGAATGGGTCTAAGGACCATTCTCGAACATGAGAGCATGGGAGGCTCTCTGGTTATGAGGGGAACTAAAAAAATAAATTGTTTTGGCTACATGAGAGACTAGACAATGTTTTCTAATCAAGATAATAAATGGAGTTGTAGTGATTGAGTGAATGATCATAGCAGGCTCCCTTGCTTGCTGGATAGAAAATGGAATTGCAAGGTTCTTGTGGGAAAATGAGAGTAACCTTTGTCCCTTACTATTTTTCAGTAGAAAAGGAAGAATCTCTCTCTCTCATGGCATCATGATATAGCTAGGGGATGACCATTGGAGAAATACTCCAAGAGAAATTGTGCCCACAGTTGGGTGGAAAAGAGAACCCCTTTCAGTAGTTTCCAACTATTTTCAAATTTTAGATAAGTGTGACTCTGAGTTTTATATTGTCTTGATTGTCTTGTTGCAATATGTATTTTCTTGAGCTAGATGATGGCATAATATTTTATCTTGTTTGAATGGTAGAATTTGTGGCTTTGATGGCTGAGGGACTTGGGAAAAATTGAAGTAAAGATTGAATAGCATACTTTGTACATAATTTTTTTACCTTCCTCTATTTAGAAAAGGATAACTGTTAGTAATGGGGTTTAAATGAATCCGGGGGAATAATGATTTTTCCTATGTTTTGGTTGGAAAAAACCTTCAAAGGGATTTCCCAAAGATCAATTTTGCAAATATAGAGTTGGGAAAAACTCTACGGGATTGCTCGGGTCCTGTTGATCCATCAAAATTACCTTATTTTGTTAAATAATTTGATCTTTGTAGACGAAGGTCACTTCCTTAAAACCATTCTACCAAGTGACCACAGGATCAAGTCCACAGGCTTAACCAAATCTCGGATAAATATTTAAGAGTGTACCCCTCGAGGGCTTGTCAAAGTTCCACAAGACCAGCTCCTTGGAACCATTTGCTACATTCAAAATGAGCTAAGCCTTCCTGGATTCAGGACTTCAGAGGTCCAGGACTTTGGGATGTTGGAACCTCACAACATTCAAATCCTTTTGAAGGAAACCTGTCAAAATAATGACCAATCAGTATGACCCACAACTAGCGGTCTCTTATGCTTTATCATGGGATCCGCCCTATCGTTAAACACTTACCAAAATTTGACTATGAGTGTTCCCTTCACCATTTATCATGATCGCATATCAGCTATGTGATTATCATCTTTTTCGTCTTATGGATCCAATGGTGGGGATGCTACCCGAAGTAGCTACTTGATCGAACGATTGGCAAGAGTTCGCGATTTTATGACTCTTGTAATCCCCAATATTTCAATCTCTCCATATTCTTACCAGCTGAAGTGCTTACAAAGTAGTGAAGATTAGATGTTGGCGTTCAATACCCCTACTTATTCTATCCTTCCATTACTCTCAATTGAATGGTTAAGAAAGATATTGAAGGATCGTAGATCGATGGTCTGTGGAACTTCGAGACTTCGGCCTTCGGGATTTCAAGAGTTTGAAGTAGAGAATAACCTGGGCTATGGCCTGAAGGCCAGATATTACTTAATTAATAGGATTAAACAAATATCATGATTAGCCTTAAACTACTTTGTAAATACACGCATGGGACCCTCTTTGGGATTCTGGAACTTCAAGACTTCAAGACTTCAGGGCTCCTAGGGATTCAAGGATATAGGAGGGTGTGTTAAACACCGAAGAAAAAATCACTTAAGTTCCATTTTTGTAGTGTCTAACTTCGAGTGGATGGGACCACATACGCCATGGTGATGTGGCATGCCTAGATAGTTCCATGTGGCTTCATGGGATTGGTCACGAGCTAGGTGTGGGACCCCTTTGTCAAGTCTAAACCATGTGTTAAGTGTGGATAAATATCAACCATCATATATTTAAGGGTGGAAAAAACTCCACCATATATATCGATTTGGAAAGAGACCTTAGGACTTCAGGTTGTCGGCGATGTTTTAGACATGTACATGAGTGACAGAGTAGGCCCAACAACATGATATTCAAGAAGGCCTGGGGTGATATTCCTTGCAACCCTTCTTTCACACCCACATCATTGTTAGAGGATGACGACATGGGTCATGATAATTCCATGTCGGATGACACGAGAGAAGTGATGCCACATGGCGAAGGGGGTGGTCATTGGTCAATGACGCCTCAAGAAATTTAGAAATAGGAATGGATATGAAGTAAGGATTTTTAGATATTGGACTCATTAATTTATCTTACTGAATAGAGTCCATCAACTAAACATCAGTTTCCAAATACATTTTATCCCATCATGGATTTTATAACTACTATACATGTGAATTAACCAATGTTAATTGTTGAGATGAATCCACTTCTCCACCAAGGCATTGTAGTTGCTTTCCAGTAGAAGACAAATAATCAAAGTAGATTGTGAGGAGGAATGAGGCACTCATCAAAAAATGCATGTTGTTCCATTTCTACCAATACAATATACCACTCGAACAACCAATGAAGCACTCCTTTAGTCCATTTTATGGCTTGCAATCAAGATTATGTATTCATGAATTCATATTGATGAAGCCAAACCTAATGTTCGTTGTACATTGTAGCCATTCTTCTGAAGGAACACAGATGTGAAATATTCATCTTTTTCTTGGTATTGCTGCATTACTTCCATGTTTTTCCCACCCCTTCCTTGCATGAAGAACTAATCACAAACCAGAGACAATGTAAATGGTCAATTCAATTTATATCTAAACTAATTGAGTTGATTAACAACCCAATCTGGCCATTGGCATTGAGGCATGCATTGTAAGTTGATGGAAAATACTACTTATAAATAGATAAAGTTCACTGGATAAATAGATATTTCAAATCATGATCAATTGTTTTGTGTAAAAAGCACTGGTAAATTGAGTATTTATATAGAATTTAATAATTTGGGGCACCTAGAATACTATATATTATAAGGCAATGTTGACCAGGTTGGCTATTAAACCATAACCAAGTAATAAAATAATGAGGGTGCTTCTCCATAGTGTCAAGTTACCACAAGTGATTATTACCATCATTTCAACCCCCCCTCAATCTGAGGATAGGGTAATGGAGAAATATGTTCAGGTACAAAAGGAGGAGCGAGCATACCTGGCTCATTATATGGACAATTGTTGTTGTAATAAGACAGTGGGTTTGTGATGACCCTAATCACTACAATGTGGAAGGGTTTATGAATACCCAACCATCATCAATATAATATTGCTCAAATCTTAAAGAAATGCCACCATTGAATTTCTCATCATCTGGGGGAATATGATCTTGACCTATCCATCTGATAAGGAATTGTTGTAAAGAGGAATAATTACAAGAGAGAGAGGGTGTTAAAATGAGTGGGCATACCCAAGTCAATGAAGATTTATATATAACTGGAAGAATGATGCCAACTCAAGACAAAAGTGGACCCAATAATCTGTTGGAAGAATGTTTCCATCAAATAGATCATCATCTGGGAGACTATGATACTGAACTACCCATCCAAAAAAAAATTGTTTTAAGAAACACCTTTTATTGGAATCAAATCAGAGTTGCTCATTCCATGAAGGGAAGTGATCACTGAACTGCATGTTTGTGGAAATAATGTTGCCATTGAAGTGTTCATCTACTGGAAAACATTGTCACTACCCTGTTCATCCAGTTTTGGAGGGCTGGAAGACATATCCCATGCCATATTGCACAATTGAGAGATGAATAGTGCCATTGGTTTGCCCATTTGAAGAAGTGTCAGAAGAAACATCTTGTAAGAGAGAAGAGATCAATGTATTTGGCTAGGATAGTCACATATGTTTAGTATGCCAGGCCCTAGGTTTGGATATATAAAGAAATAAAGGAAGAGAAAAATAAAAGAAATATATTAATTTCTGTATATTACCAAAATGGGTCAATAGGACTAGAAAACATGTCACAATATCAATATGGGAGTGTCAAAGGAAACCTCTAGGTGAAAATAAAGAAAAATAAATATAAAGAGTACAAAAGGATAAACACAAGAAGTAAACTCTAAATAAAGAAACAAAGATAGGTATTATTTTATGCAAGAAGAGAAGTATTGATATGGACCAAAGACGAAAGAGAAGCTAGGGTTGTTATTGTCAACCATCGTGAACGATACAAATCCTGAGAATGTTATCAATATGGAAGTGTCGAAGTCAACCTCTAGGTAAAAAAAGGAAAATAAGGATAAGGAGTACAAAAGGATAAACACAAGAAGTAAACTCTAGATAAAGAAACATAGACGTGTGCTACTTTATGAAAGAAGAGAAACATTGATCTGCAACAAACATAGAAGAGGAACTAGGGTTGTTATTGTCAACAATCATGAAGGATACAAATCCTGAGAATGTTATTTGGGAGAAGGTATTTATAATATAATACATTGAGGTAGCTTGTGTCCTTGACTGAGAAATACTAGCAGAATTGTTTTTCTAAACCAAAAAAAAATTTTTTCATAATACAATATGAAATAGAAGATGGAACTTCTACCTCTACCAAGGAGTGAGGAGAAAATAAAAATCAATACAATCCAGTCAATAAGAATGCTTGGTAGATGTTGCATTTTTTAATAAATGAGGAATTGGTTCATAACAATGTACAACAAAAGTATCTTTCTTTCATAACAGTGTACAAAATGTACACTCAAGATTCCCCATAAACTTGTACATTCAAAGTTTAGTTGTGTATTTGTAGTTGTTCTTTCTCCCTATACATATTTTTTATTAGGTAATTGGGTTATTTTGTGTATTGGTTAATGAGACTATCCTTCCTAGAGATATCTATAATATCAGTAACAATTTTTTCAGTTCCAGTGCTTGATTGATCTGAGTTTTCTCCGACCTTTTGCATGTTATATTGGCTTATAAAAGTGTGAAATAGTTGGTGCTAGGCTTGAGAAGTATGCCTTATGTTCGATTTGGCTTAGGCAAATAATTTCTTTGGAAACATAGCCTATTATATTCATAAGTTATAATTGAAGTAGGGGAATCCACAAAGAAGCCTTAAACTAAAATAAATTCTCTATTATTGAACTTGAATTTTGCATAAAGTTTTTCTCCTATTATTCTCCCTGTATTCACCCAATTTTGTTTGTTGATTTCATTTCAGCTACCTTCTCACTAAGTTGCATTATAGGTGTTGTTTCATTTATGTTTTTCTGATGAGCTTGTGCAGGTGAGCTTGTTGAGATGAATGCCTCTACCATATTTTAAAAAAATAGTCGTTTGTTTTTTTGTTGTAGTATATTTTCATTTATTTTGAGTATTGTAGCTTATTCAATGTTATGAATTTATTTCAAAATGCATATTTTCTGATCAAAATTTGTTGCTATATTTTTCTTCAGCTCCTTCGAATCATAAAGAATGATGCAGAAGTGGGAATTATCCATTGAAGTGTCTTGTTATATGAACCTTGTTCAAGTGGTTATTAGATATGTCCTTCACAATAAAGCACTAAATCATGTCCTACAAAGTCGGAGAGAAGTTTATGCAAGGACTAACAATAATGAAGCATACTATATTTCCCTTGTTGAAGGGATGAAAACAAAAAAAAAACATGGTGTCAATGATATTGTTGTCTTCACCAACTTGAAACTTATATACAACCAAATGAAAGGAATTTGTCAAGCTCAAAAAGACAATCTAAAACTTCTTCATAGAGAAGCAATAATTGTTGCTTCTCAATTCCACTCTTTTACAATAAATTACCATGTAGATATTAAGAGGATGTCCAATGATCTAGTATTTGGAGCAGTGTCAACTATAGCTGGAGGTGTCAAAAATTACTTGGTTTTGACATCTACTCCAACGAAATTCATTCATGGACATCGATATAGATCCCCAATGTGTGGATTTTTTCTTTTTATGATTTTTTATGTGTCTTTCATGGCATGGTTTGCTCACTAATGGAGAATGGAGAAATTTACCAGTACTTATTGTTGAGAAGGTACTTAAATGAACTCAACTTCAATATATTCACATGCTTTGGCTTGAGTACATCTCTAGTTTTTTAAATTATTGTTTATTTATTGACGAAATTAGTGAATCGGTTTTAATTCATTGTGCTTCTTATGATATTTATGGTAGCTAGAAGACAACTGCACCTTGTATTAAGATAATCATTCATAATCTCTGAGTGAATTTACTTGGTTTGGTTTGCTCACTTCTAACATACATATTACAAGGGAAAATGTTATCTCATGGCAGGGGTGAGGATCCGTAAGGAAAAAGATGATACTATGATTACTCCTGCCACTTAAGATGATATCCATAGGCTTTGACCTTAAGTACCACTATTTTTTGTATAGTCATACTAGTGTGCCAACCACTCTAAAAGGGCGTTATTCATTATCAACAACCTATGTACATCCTGCTTAAATATACTCTGCCCAATAATTAACTGCAACAAATGTTTGAAACTTCTTCTCTTTACATTCAGAGAGACCACATAGACCCTAGATTGAAATAGTATTGCATGGTTAGAAGTCTTTGAGTAAATAGTGAAGTAAGGTGTGATCCATGTTGATTGTTCTTTGTGCAAGGTTTTGTGTCTGTTGTGAATAATCCCACATGTATAAAAATTTTGAGATAAAGGTGGTTAATGAGGCATTCATGTAACAAAATATTTGCTAATATATATGTTTCTTTGGGTTGCAAGTCTGTGTGTTGATGTCATATCATCCTCAATTGTTAGAAGTATCCATGTCATGCCTTGTGGGCCCTCTGTGGTTGGGGTTAACAATGGCATGCCTTTTCGCCCCCCCATGGTTTGTAGTTGTGATACTTGTGATGTAGTTATGGCTTATGGTTGTATATTGTATAATACTTGATCCATTAGCAATTATGTTGGAAAAGTATCAATTTAAGGATGCAAGGTAACCTTACATATTAAATATTAGACCAGACCCTGAAATAAATAGTAACTGACATCCACCAACACTATATGTATGCCATTAATTTAATTTATTTACATATTAGCCTATCTATTTTTAATAAATATCCAGAAAATTGAAGTAACAATTTGAGTTGTTGACAATCAGTTTCTACACATATTTGGGTTAATTTGTGGATATATGTGTGATTTCTCCCCACCATAGATTGGATACAATGGAAGCACAAATAATCTTGCAAATGTAGAGAAATAATGTCATCAAAGTTGACTAAGAGGTCCAAAATTCACCCCTCAAAACAAATTCATCATCACCACTTTGGAATTTTTATACTTACAAAGTTAAAGAGTTTTGTCACCTTGCTCCCAAACTTCTCTTAGAAATGTCTCAACTTTCAAACTCTTGTAACTGAACAGTGAAATATATTGTAAAAAGTAACAAGGGCACCATGAATAATGTTTATTTTTTAGTTAAACACAATTATGTCATAAGCAAACTTACCCGAGGTAAAAGCACCCCGTGTACAAAAAAACAATAAAAAATATTCAGACAAAACATGACCTGATTAAGTTATCAATATGTTACAATCTCCAACAATAAGAAAGCCACATAAAGTGGTATAGTGAATCTTAGAATAAAAATCAATAGGTTATATGCCCCCATGTGTGTTAAAGCAAACAAGCCAATGATACGTAATTAAGCAGGTCTTACAAGTAAAATATGCAAACTTACAATTAGATGCAATATATTAAGCTAAAAATTTGATTGAAAGACATGAAAGTGGTAGCAATATTACAAATTCTGTATGGATCAGCTTGTGCCCTGATTTTGGTAGCAAGATTACAATTTTTGTGTTTTTTTATGACACCGGATATCATAACTTTCCCCTTGAAAATTCCAACTTATCCACTCATTGTATGTTTGGAAAGGTTCCTAATGTGTTTCTTATATCTTTTCACATAAGGTATGAATTTCACTCTCATATCCATATTCTTTAGATATTTCATAAAGAGATTTACAATGTCACTCTTCAAGTCCAGTATTAAAGTAACTTTGGTTTTACATTAATTGGGTCACCAAGACAGACCAGGAGAGAAATTGCAAGTAGAGACCATGATGATAAAAAAATAATAAAAATATAATAAATAAATAAATTTATGTAGCCAAAGTAGATCACCTAAGACACTGAGAACAATGTTGCTTATTCTTTAGCATTGAAAAGATTCAACTTATATTGTAATCCCACATTGGTTTCACATAGAGAGGTCTAAAAATACCTCATCCATAGGTGAAAACAAGATGATGGAATCACTATGAAGTATGCTTATAAGGCCAAAATGCCATCAACAAAATTTGTTCGAGTGTCGATGTGTGACACTAGTTAATAAAGTGTGTTTCATAAGTTTATGTCTTTCCTATAAAATCTCTTTTTACAGTGATACAAATTATCGATCAAAAGACATGCTCCTCTCCATTACTCCAAAAAAAATCCCATTCCCTTTTAGATCCAGGTTCCCTTGACAAGTCATTCATGGGTGATGTATAAGCAACAATGTCTCCTCTTCAATGATAATAACTTTTTCTATAATAACAAAGGAATCTTGCTTGGAATCGTGATGTTGCATGGTTTTGAATTGCATAAACATATATGTTGGGTAGTTAGATTTATATAAACCTTCTTGAATGAACTCTTCAATATCGATGTATTAAGGTAGCGATAATATTTTCTCAACAACACTGCATAACATCACCAATATCCCAATAAGAGGGTAAATGTTGTAAGTCATTTGTGTATCCCACAAGCACCCCTAAATCATGATTATAGACTTGACAGAGGTCACGAATTTTGTAAATAAGGGTTCTCATAAACCATATCCAAAGGTGGAGGTGGTAAACATCAAAAGAAATCTTTGAAAGGTGGCTTACTTGTGGAAGTGTGAACTACCATATTGTAGGAATTTAGGTAAGATCAATGTAGCTCAAGTTATTATCTTTTGGATTTGGATGGCTTTGATTATAGCCTCTCAAAAGATGGACTAGTGTCTTGTTCACCACTCTATGTTTTCCCATCTATTTGGGAATGGAAGGTTGTGGATCTTTTCAGCTTCTTGTGCATTTCCATAATAAGTTATAAACCATCATAATAAGATATGAACCAGCATTCAAATAAAAGAGACAACAAAGAATAATACTAATTTATATTATTAATATATCTTACATATTGAAAGAGAAACATACTTATCTGATCAATTAGACCATAGAAGAATAAAATTGTATCACAGTCAATGCACAATGTAGTATGGAAATAGTAAGTTTCAATTCCTTTTTGTCACTACCTGAGAAAAAGAGTGCCATATTTCTTTGTATGATTAGTCCATCATGACTCTCATGGAATTTCTTATGATTATATGTAATTCTATAAGGAACCCCTTGCCAAGTCATTTTCTGACGTTTTCTTCTAACCTCAAGGATATAGTTACTTTTTTTATCTTCGTCATCATTTCGCATGAAATGTAGAAAATATATATACAAAAGATATTTTCCCAATTGAAATGATTCAAAATGTAGACAAAAGTATTTCCCAAAACAATTGAATACCTGCAAATGGAACAACTGATAAACATCAATGAATATACTCCCCAACATGCAAATCAAGGATTAAAGAAAACAAGAGTCCAGATTCCAAATGACTATTCACGTGTCATGGAAAAACTAGCACCTTTTGACTTTAGAAGCATATCAACTCAAAAATGAGAAATTTTGTTACAAGGATGACATATTAACATTCCACTAACCCTAAAAAAGTGACCAAAAAAGTGATGTTGTTTTGCACTTTAGGTGAGTTTTGTTGAAAAGTCAACAAGAAATGTGTGTCTAATTTATTTTTCCCTTAAATAAATTTGACAATAAATATTAATCTATTATCTCATAATTACTTGAAATAGCTAACTAAAATGGCAAATCAGTTAGCTATAGGAAATTCGAGTTCAAAGGTTTACTAGTGAGACATGGAAGTCGAATTAGTTTTAACTAAGTGACTTGAAGTTGTAACAGAGTTATAAGTTTAGTTATGTGAGTTGCGAAGTAGTTTAACTCGGTTAAGTGAGTTAAGCTCAGTTGTACTAGTTGTAATTGAAATTACACTAGTGAGAGTTTAGTGAAATAATTATTAATTAATTCACAATCAGTGATCTCACTTGCAACTGAATATGTATCACTATTAACTACATGCATGTCATATCTAGTGGAGACCCAATTGAGATAACGGGTGAAAGGGACATTTTGGCTATCAGTTGTGATTTGAGTGAAGTGAAATTATGCAATCACACACACAGTGGATGTGCCCATGAGAAATGCGCAGCCTAGGCAAGAGGCATTTGAATTCATTTGTAGGTTTTCCATTGCAGGGATTGCGCAGAGGAGGCAGACTGTCTGGAGGCTGAGAATTGGCACATGTATTTGATCATTTTTGTATGACACTGTGAGACGATTGTATTGTATTGAGATCTCTTGTATTAGAGTTTTGTGTGAGAATGTTTCATGATCCATGATATACATAATATATGATAGTGGGGTTTTTAGCATTATGCTTTCCCGGTAAAACATATGTGTTATGTGTGATTGATCTCTCTTCTTGATATTGCAATTGGCGATCATGTTTTAAATTCCACAAGAATATTAGTAGAAGTGATTATGTATTTAACAGTGGCATATAATTGTTATATAAGGAGAATCTAGGCAATACATAATTTGTATGAAAATTTCTACATGGTATCAGAGTGCAGAAGATTGCAGAAGATGAGTTTGTGATTGGATGGAATTTGAATTTGCATAAAGACTTTCTTGGTGCTACAGTTGATTCAAGATCGAAATGGATTTCAATGGCTTGAGGTTAGAGTATGCACTGAAGGGAAGATCGAACTACATTGATTGGAAGGACATGATGGAGGTAGTACTCGAAGACAATGGCTTGAAGGAATTCATTGGAAAAGATGTTCCTAAGCCAGAAGGAATCTTGATGCATGGAAAAATAAAGTGGCAAAGGCGAGGAGGATTCTGTTGGAGGGAGTACAAGACCACATTGTCTCAAGCCTCCATGGGAAAGTCACACCATATGCAATGTGGAAGACTTTGACGGATCTATTACAATACAACAACGACCATAGGAAATTGGTGCTCAAAGATAAACTCAGGTAGATCAAGATGGAGAAGGGTGACTCCATTCAAAAATATCTCACGAAGTTTTTCCAATGTTGGGATGAGCTGGGGAGTGTGGGAATAACAATCGCTAATCATGATTTGTTGATCTTGGCTCTCCTAGGACTTCCCAAGAGTTGGCATAGTTATCAATACTTTGTCAATGGAAGGGAAAAATTTCCAGATTGGAAACGACTACAGTCAGATCTAGTGCAGAAGGAGTTCAGAAGGAACACCAGATATGGATCTTCATCAAAGCATGATGATGAAGAGGATTGTTCTTTGGATTCCAAGGCAAGGAAAGGGAAGGGGAAAAAATTATATTCAAAATACGAGTCTAAAGTCAAGAAGCTGGATTTGTCCAAAGTGAAGTGTTTTCAATGTCACGAACATGGGCATCTCACTACTACCTGTCTGTGGAAAAGGAAGAACAAGAAGGTTGTTGGAGCTGCAACTGGTGAGGCCCTTGCCTCACAATTTGAACTTGACTTCTCTTTTATCGCATGCATGTCATCAAGTGCATTGGGATCGGTGTGGTATTTTGATAGTGGCGCTTCCTTCCACATGATGGGAGATAAGGAGTTTTTCAGTGACTTGGAGAAGAGAGATCTAAAAATGCATATAGATATGGGTGACGATGGATGATACAGTGCGACCGGAATTGGTACCATTACCTTTCAGAGGGAGTCAGGTAAACTATTTCAATTGAAAAATGTTATGAATGTTCCAGGTCTGAAGAAAAACCTGGTCTCAGTCGCAATGTTGGAGGACAGAGGCTATGACATTTTTTCAGCGGTAGAAAATATTTTTTGCGACATAAAACAACGGGTCAAGTCAAGAGGATAGGGATTTGAGTTAAGAATATCTACATGCTGGAGGTAGATGGTTGCATTGTCATGATGGGAAAGGCATAAAAAGTGGTGAATCGGGATGAGGGTGAATTATGGCACAGTCGATTGGGCCATCTTCATCATGGAGCCTTGAATATCATGCAACAAATATCTATTGGAATTCCAATGGGAACACTTGCTTAGTTAGATTAGTGAAATGGTTTCACCATGGGGAAGTATGTAAAGTCCACCTTTCATGAAAAGGAGAACCAAGCATCGGTAATCCTAGAGAGAGTTCACACAGACATGTGTGTACCATTCTTGGTTTCTTCAAAAAAAAACCAGAGGTATTATGTTATTTTTTTTTATGACTTTTCCAGTAAATGTTGGATCTTACTCATGTAGAAGAAGGATCAAACATTCTCAAAGTTTTGTGAGTTTAAAGCATTGGTGGAGAAAGATTCAGGGAAGCAAGTGAAGGCTCTAAGGAGCAATAATGGTGGAGAATACATCTCTAATGAATTCAAAGACTTCTGCAGCAAAAAAGGAATTTGAGGAGAACTCATAGCGCCTCATAACCCATATAAAAATGGGGTCGCAGAGAGGAAGCACAGAACGATTGTGGGTGCATCACGAGCAATGTTTCATGATCAGGGCCTACTAATGAATTTGTAGGCGGAAGCATGAAATACTATGATTTATGTGAAAAAAATTTGTCCTCATAGAGTACCTGGCATGAGTACACCTGAAGAAGCTTTCACTAGTAAGAAACCTGATGTTTCTCTTTTTAAAATTTTTGGCTCATCTGTTTATGTGCATGTGACCAAGGATGCTAGGAATAAGATGGAGCCGACTGCTAAATTTGGGATATTTTTGGGGTACACAGAAACACCGCATAATTATCGTGTGTATTTTCCTAACAGTAAGATGGCTATTATGCGACGGGATATAAAATTCAATGAGGGGAAAGCCATGTGGTTTTCGCTTGAGAGGGAGATAGACTTGCATGCGGAGGAGGAATTTTTGGTTCCCAAAGATGAGTCTCAAGATGTGTAACGACCCTTGATTATAAATTATAATTAATTT
>SNQJ01S0227704.1:0-14500 GCA_010110895.2 Picea sitchensis | reverse complement strand
TGTCCCAACTTTTGACAGTTGTAGCATCTGATCTTTGAAACATCTTTCTTCTTGTTTGGAACTCTTACGGAGTTAGCTTCTTTATTGTTCTTCATGAATGGACTTCTTTTGTTCTTTTGAGCTGTAAGAGTTTCCTCTTCATCGACAATTAATCTCTTCTGTTGGTTTGAAAGTCTAGATTCTTCGTGTGTGCAATCTGCCCATAACTTATCAAACTTGGGTAACTTGCTTCTTGCACACACTCCTTGTACAAAAGGAATCCAAAATGTTGGAAACCCAGTTAGGGTTGTGGTTACAAGCTCCTTGTCACTAATGACATCTCCAATAGCTGCAAGCTGATCTCTGATCTGAGAAACTCTCACAAGGTAGGATGTGACAGATTCTGAGTTTTCCATCTTCATATTACAAAGCTGATTTCTTAAGGTAAGATTCCGGCTGATGTCTTTTCTTTCATATAACCTGCTGAGTGCTTCATACATTTGCCTTGTTGTTTGTAGTTCGGATATATGAGGGATCAAGTGATCCTTCACGGAATCTGACACGATTCTCCTTGCTTTCTTTTCATTCTTCTGATGCTTGGTCTTTTGCTCTTCTTCATCTGGTTCTGGTACACCTACTGTAACATGTTCTAGGAGATCATTCTCGTCTAGAATCATCTGCAACCTATGCTTCCAAGATCTGAAGTTTCTAGATCCTTTAAGTTCATCTGGGGACTCCACCTTCCACGAACCCACCTTTCCCCCTTGTCTGTTTCCCTCCTTTGATGATCGTTGAGCTCATATGGTGACTCCATTGAGGTATTACCCTAAGTAATGGAAACATGGCTTTTTGGCGATTTCATGAAGCATACAAAGCCTTGGATCTCGAAGCTATTGACGAATATCCAAGCAAGTGCCTGGTAAACCAATTTGATCTCCTCCCAAACTTTGATGGTAATCCATTGTCGGCCGTAGCACATGTTGTTGAGTATACCAGATGCATCCACATTTTGAGTGCACAACATGAGGATGTATGCCTACGTTTGTTCTTGCTATCCTTGGGAAGTCAACAGAGGAATTGGATCAAGGATTCTTACAAGCCAAGAAGTATATCTTCTTTGACAATCCTCATCAGAGAGTTCCTTAAACATTGGGGACCAGAAGCTCAAAGTCTTGAAGATACAATTCAGGACCTAGAGGATGCTTTTTCGAGAGAAGGCTTTGAACTTGATCCTATTGAAGCCTTGAGAGAAACGCTTCTTCCAGAGTTTGTTGAAAGAATAGTTGAAAGACAAGAAGTTGACAAAAACAATGAGGAAAATTTTGAGTGTCTCAAGCAAGGCAGAGATGAAGATTTCAAGTTTTGTGAACAACTAATGAAACTTTGCCCCGATAAGAATTTTTTGGTTAAGCTTTTTCAAAGAAGAGAAGAAGAGCTTGATGCCATCATCGACGATTATGAGAAAAGGCCTACCCCATACTCAACATGGGAAGTGGTCATTGCATATTTTGGAATAGATTCATTATACGATGCTATATAGGTACCAGGAAAGCTTCCCGAATGATGATGAACCACTCTTCATGCCTGAAGAACTCTATAAACTCGTTATGGATCAAGATCAAGATGCTGAGTTCTTTGATCCTATTGAAGATAACGAAGACTTTTCCAAAGAACATATTCATGAAGAAAAACTTGAAGAAGATCTTGATGAAGAAGATCCAAATGAGATATGTGATGAAGATGAAGTATTTTCCCTTCTAGTTGATGAGGATATCCAGACATCTGCTTCTCCTGCACATCAAAAAGAGAACATGATGAGTTATAATTCTTTTGAAAACTTTGGTGATGCTTTGTTCCATGACTTTGGAAATGAAGAAAATCACCAAAAGGATCTTGATGAAGTCTCTCTTGCAGAAGGCCTAAACGAGACGATATTATCTGATTTCCCTTTTGAAGGAAACAAAGTTATCCAATCTTGTGAAGAAGTAATCAACTCCCATGATGATGATGAATTCGTGGAACAACCCTAGGATATAGTTGATGACCACATTGATGATTTCATACAGGTTGGGAGACGTAGATGGGATGTGGTTTACTTCATTGTTGATAGAGATCCCATTTATGACGTTGAGGGTAGCTCTCAGGCAGAGGGGGTTGGAGTATCATCTTCAGAGGTCTGGTCTTCATACGTATATGGTTTAGACATTTGGCAGCTTGATGATGATATGGTTATAGATTTGTACCACCCTTTCTAGGATGACTTGTCGCAGCATATTCAGAGTGATCTTCATTCATCCCTTGATGCATACCCTTTTGAGGATGCAGATTTGTTTCGTGAGGATTTTCAACCATCATGCTCAGACTTTGATAGGCACTAGGTCATGGCCAGCCAGAGGTACTTCAAGGTCCACACTACCAAGCAAAAGTACTTTCATGTTGAGATTTTGGGAGAATATTTGCAGACAAAGAAACGATGTTTCCTAAGTCCAAGGGAGGAGTTTTTCTCTAGACATAAGGCTGTTCCTTACCCTTATATGGCAAACCAATAGGTTTTATTGGGATCTCTTATCCTTTCTCAACCTTCAGGGAGCAGTGATATGTTGAGCGAAGATGAAGAAAAGCTGTCGTTTACATATGGTATCCCTCTTCAGAGATGGATTGATCAGGCTTGCGGCTACACTTTCAGGTGGGATGATCATGCTGATGGTTTCTCTTTCCAGTAGGATTTTCTCCCTCCCACCCATCTCCATGAGTTTTATTTCATGATCGATTATATGTGTGTTTATACTCATGATTATTATGTGCTTGACTTATCTTTGTTGTATTATATGATGCACACGGGAGATACTTTGATGAGATGATCAAGTGATTGCACTGGTTGTATGACTTCACCAAACAGAAGTACTTTCATGTTGAGATTTTGGGAGAATATTTGCAGACAAAGAAATGACATTTCCTAATTCCAAGGGAGGAGTTTTTCTCTAGACATAAGGCTATTCCTTACCCTTATATGGGAAACCAATAGGTTTTCTTGGGATCTCTTATCCTTTCTCAACCTTCAAGGAGCAATTATTTTCTGAGCGAAGATGAAGACGAGTCGTCGTTTACATATGGTAGCCCTCTTTAGAGATGGATTGATCAGGCTTGTGGTTACACTTTCAGGCGGGATGATCAGGCTGATGGTTTCTCTTTCCAGTAGGATTTCTTCCCTCCCATCAATCTCCATGAGTTTTATTTCATGATCGATTATATGTGTGTTTATACTCATGATTATTATGTGCTTGACTTATCTTTGTTGTATTACGTAATTAAACACAGGGGGAGATACTTTGATGAGGTGACCAACTGGTTGCATTGGTTGTATGACTTCACCTAACATCACCCATCGCCTGATCTTCAGGGCCCCAAGACCTCAGGTAAGTAGGTAGGTCATCTTGATTTCCTGCATTTGCATCTTGATTGCTAATATTAGTTTAGATGCATTTCATATTTCATTTTCCCTTACTTGCATATTGATGTCATGCTTAGCTTAGAAATTTTTGAAAAAATGTCAGATTTTTTCTTACCTAATTTAGTTTTATATTGGATTTTTATATATATGAATGAAGGGTGATAGCACCACCCTAGATGCTCTGATGCTTTTGTCTGAGTTCTGGCAGGCACATGTCTACCAGGAGATGCTGCGGTTCTCATGCACTCTATGATGAGCACATGTCCCCAAGTAGGAGCCAAATGTTATCCCTATTTTGTGGGATAACTAAGGAGATTATATCTAGAGGCCCTTAGGTTGCGGATATGGAGTGCTGAGAGACTACATAACCAACAATATCCATTTGCAGAGATGGAGACCCTTCTCACCACCACAAATGTCATAGATTTTCAGATGGAATCCACCACACCAGCTTGCTTCCGAGAGGCACTGAGCCTTGCTCCATGAGGTACAAGTCAGGTATTATGGTGAGTGTCATTTCAATATTTGAGGCATTTGAGTATGTCGTATCTTAGACTGCTTTATATTTCATGACATATGCATGGACATTATGCCTTTTGCCCTGTTTCACCTTGGTTGTAGTAGCCAAATAAATTTAACATCCATTAATTCCTTAAGTTGAAACAATAATTTCTACTTGATTTCAGTAACTCAGTAATTTCTTATAAATTACGCACATATGCATATAAATTTATCATAACGAATAATGATTTCATAACAAAAATAAAACAAATATGTAATTTAACATACCTGGGTCTGATGCTAACCCTCCGCTTTCCACTTGCCTTGTTGACCGTTGTTGAACTGTGTAAACACTGCCCAAACCTTGTTCCACCCTGCCAACTAGGACAACTACCTAGCTCCAGGATACCATATGGATATCCTGGCCCCCGTGCCCAAAACCCCCAACAAATTGGTGCCCCCTGAACTAATCCTCCCGACTCCAGAACTCAACTCTCCTCCCTCCAAATCCAAGAGAGCCCCAAAGAAAAATAATAATCCCCCGTAGAATGATCCCCCTCCTTCCTTCGTAAACCTCCCCTCATATTGCCCCTTCACCAACTTTTCCCTCCTTCATTACTTTCCTTATCCCTTTATTAATTATCTTATCCTTTCGTAGTTAATGCCCCTTATCCCATTATTCATGTTCCTTATCCCCTTTATTTATTATCTTATCTTATATTTAATGTCCCATCCCTTCCCGAATACGTAAGCTTTAATTTAACAATATAATTTATTAACCCCCTTTAATTCTTTACTTAATTAATTAATGAGTTAATTAATAATTAATTAATCTTTGACAATCATGAACAAGTAATTAATAATAATTAATTAGTTAAAGTTATTTAAGAAATAATTATTATTTAGCTAACTTTTAGGACAGTTAGATTATTAAATTAATTATAATTAATAATCCTATACATCTATTTAAGCAGGGTCGTTACATTGGTGGTTGACATTGTGCCCTAGTAAGTGGTCTTCCTTGGGAATGAGTTTGCTACTATGAACTCCCTTGAAGAGCCATCGTACCGTTCCCAACCCTACTTACCACTTTTCATCACTTAAAACCCCCATTTCCTTATCTCTTGGGATTTTAGGGTGTATTGACCCAAGTAGTGGTTGTCCCTCATTCTATGGGAAGAAGGGGCTAAAGGCCCAGAGGGATTGCTGTTGGGTAAGAGATAAAAGCCTATGTATAAACCTTCTAGATGCTTCGCCTAGGGATCCTCCAAGAAAGCAATGAAAACTTGTTTCAAGAATGATCCTTGGCATGATTTTTGAGTAAGTGCACGTTATTCAAGCTTTAGTGGATATCGAGGAGACTAGACTTGCAGCTAGTGATGTGCAAGGTTCCCATTATGATCAAGCCCTCGTCACTATGCGAATCATTGTCCTTCGTGGAAGAAAGGAACGCGACATGTTGATCAAAAGCCACCTCAAAAGAAGTCAAGGAACGCAAGCAAGAACGATGAGGAGTTCTTCTCTATCTCAACCTTCTCAGGAGGACCAAAAGCAAGATTGAGTGTGATTGTAGACTAAGGTAATTTTTGTACTACATTCCTTATTTGATTTCTTCATTACTCTGTAGTAGCTTGCATTTTATAATGAAGGGTATTATCGCTACTATGGGAGCCCTCATGACTTGGACCATTATCCCTAGTACGAGAGTCCAATTTTTCTTGGTTGGTTATTATCCTAGTATAGGAGGCCGTTTTGGTTGTTATCCCTACGGGAGGCCATCTTGGTTATTATCCTAGTACGGGAGGCTAGATTTCTTATTTCATTATTGAAGGGCCATGATCCATGGTACGGGAGCCCATATTTCTCCTTGCTTAGTAAAGTACTGTAGAGGCAGTAAAGGACCTGAGAAAGCATGGGATGTCTCCAGGATAGCAACATAGGAAAATGATGATGTCACAATTTCCTCTAGGACAGATGTTTATTCTTCAGAATTCAGAGGGAGTCACTTGACTCAAAGGGAGTCAAACTATTTGAGAATAAAGTAGAGCTAGCAAAACTTGTGGACAAAAGGTTTCTTTATGATATCTTGCACATGGCAGAGAGACCACAGATATTTTCGAGCTATGTTTCAGCTATGAGCCACATCATTGATACTGAACCTTCTTGTCATGGAGAAGTAGCAGGTCAACAGACCACGATATTTCGGTTATGTTTAGCCTATGAGCCACATCATTGATAATCAACCTTCACATGGAGAAGTAGCAACAATCGTGTTTGACACGCGATGCCATGACCGAAGAGTATCAGTCCATCATGAAGAATGATGTGTGGGATATTGTTCCGAGATCGAAAGGGAAGTCTGTAGTGACTTCCAAGTGGATCTATAAGATCAAACATGCAACTGATGGAAGTGTCGAGAAGTACAAAGCGAGATTTGTGGCTAGAGGATTCTCTCAGGTGGAGGGAATAGATTATGAGGAGACATTTGCTTCTGTTGCCCGATACACTTCCATCTGTACAATTATTACCCTTGCTGCATCCATGCACTGGAAACTACATCAGATGGATGTGAAGACAACCTTTCTCAATGGAGAGATTGAGGAAGAAGTTTACATCGAGCAGCTAGATGGATTCATGATACATGAGAAGGAGTCTCATGTGTGCAGGTTGAAGAAATCCTTGTATGGACTAAAATAAGCAACTCGTGCATGGTATGAGAAGATTGATGGATACTTGATGAGTTTGGGCTTCAACAAGAGTGTTGCTGATCCCAGACTATACTACAACATTGTTGGTGACGAGGGCCTGATTTTGGTCCTATATTTTGATGACTTATTCCTCATCGATTCAGAAAGCCTTATTGTTGAATGCAAGCGTGCATTGGCTTCTAAATTCGAGATGAAGGACCTTGGTATGATGCACTACTTCTTGGGACTATAAGTGTGGCAGAGGACCGATGAGATTCTCCTGAGTCAGGGGAAATACACAGTTAAGATATTGAAGAAATTTGGGATGACAGACTGCAAGCCCATGGCTACACCGATGGTGATGAATTTGAAGAAACTGAACGAGAGTTCTTCTGATTCAGGCGACATTGATCCACATTTTTACAGATAGCTGATTGGATCATTGATGTATCTAGTTAACACCAGACCTGATATATGCTATGCAGTGAGTGTACTCAACTAGTTTATGAGTCAGCCGAGACAGACACACTGGATAGCAGAGAAGCATGTGTTGAGATATTTATGAGGCACAGTTGGTTATGGACTAAGATATGCCTCCGGTGTAGAGATGAGATTGCAGGGATATGTCGGTGCAGATTGGGCAAGGAGCGCAGTGGACCAGAAGAGCACCTCCGGTTGTTGTTTTACTTTTGGATCTGCCATGGTTTCCTGGTGCAGCATGAAACAAACTTCTGTGGCTTTGAGTACCGCAGAAGTAGAGTGCATTGTATTATGTGTGGCAGTCCGCGAAGCAGTGTGGCTTTGCAAGCTCCTTGCAGACTCATTTGGACATGAGATGGATTCCATCGTTATCCATTGCGATAAACAGAGTTATGTGCAACTCTTAGAGAATCCGGTGTTTCACGATAAATCGAACACATCGAGATCAAATACCATTACATCAAAGATATGGTGTAGAGGAAAGAAGTACATGTGCAGTACCTTTCTACACACGAGCAAGTTGCAGATGTCTTCACCAAACCGCTTGCTAGTACGAAGTTTGAGTACTTTTGTGAGAAACTTGGCCTGGTGGAGAATGCCTCCCTAGCTGAGAGGGAGTGTTGATGATTGCAACTTCATGAGACATTCTCCAGATCGTACTCCTCTGGGCTGAGTTGAGATGATCTGTGAGAACACCTATGGGATAGGTGAGTCATAATCCTGGACTAAGTAGAGATGATTTGTGTTGGTCTCTTGTCATGCTCTTCTGGACTGAGTTGAGATGACTTGAGATGGTCTCCTGTCATACTCCTATGGACTTAGTTGAGTTGACTTGAGATGGCTCTCTAGTTCGTACTCCTATGGATTTAGTTGAGTTGATCTGTTGAGAGTGTTGTCCCTTGTGAATGAGCACATGTGGACTTGTCCCTAGTGGCAGAGCACTAGAGGATGTTTATGAGATCCTTTGCTATATTGTTTAAGAGTAAGATTATTGTAAAACCCTATTTTGTATTGTGAAGGGTACAAGTCGGCCCCACTGTAAAAAAACATTTATATATTATGTAATTATAAATTGCATTTTTGAGCTGTACAAGTTGGCCCAATTGTGCCAATGAAGAGACACATGTATTCATGTGTTATGACTTGTATTTATTAGTGAATGATCCCCATTGTGGATCATATCTCATTCACTCACAACGCATTACTTGGAGAGTTGTAATTTGGTGCGCACTTCTCATGTGCTATTTGTCTTAGTCATAGAGCACCCTATTGTGTGCGCTAGGGTTTTGTCTTGAGGGCCACCTTTGTTGGCACCCATACTTTTTGGTGGAGAGGGTTTCTTCTCTTGGCAATATAGCAAAGGGTAGCTGGGTTTTTCCCTTGGTTGAGAAGGGTTTTCCCAGGATAACTTCTTGTGTCTTGTGCATGGTTATTCTTCTTGTGATCTTGGTTTACTGCAGCTATTGTATTTTGTGTTGCTGCATTGTTTATGGTTCAAGTTCATGCTAAAATTGAAAAGAAACTACATGTGCTTGAGCCACCATAAAAAAATCAACATGAGCTCACCCTGAATGATGTCCATGAATATGTACTATAGATTAACACTCAGAATTGTAGAGTTAAATCCGGTGTTTACAAAGCCAATGACAAATGACTGGTGAATTTGGACTAGTGTTATTTTGTTTCAGTTTGAAACTTTCATGTTATTGTTTTCTTTTGGTTTCCATGTTTAAGTTGATGAGTTTTGCATGTTTTTTACTTTACAGGACACATTTAGATTTGCAATGTATATCTTATTGACTTTCTATATGTATGTTAGTTGCTTATTTGAAGAAAAGTTTGCCCTTTAGGTGTATATACTATATACTGTACAGTTCATTGTTGTTTGGCTGAATTCTCTTTGAAAGTCTCTTGCATGCAATGCTTGGTTGAAAGTGATTTCAAGGATTCTACATAAACTACCTCTTCTCTGTTTTCATTCTAGAATTTATGTATACCAAGCGTGAATATTGTTCTTTTGATTGCATAGTGGATATTCCTGGTTGGTTCTGGCTCTTAGTGATGGGTTGACAGAACTATCATAGTGGTTGTCTCCTACAGACTACAGGAATGCATCTGGTAGTGTTGCATAGTTCCACAGATTTAACAACTAATAAAAAATATTAGGTTCTCATTTCCTTTTCTGTTGTATATAAATAATATGCTATTCTGCAATGACCTGTGAAACTGCCAATGACAAATTGGTTACTTAAGCCGAATGTTACTTCAGTTGAACAAAAACAACATGCATTATGAGTTCTCTTACAGTGTGGAATTTGAATCTGAGAAGAGTGCATATTCCTTTTTCCACAAATTATTTGCTTTTACAGAAAGTAATTCTTGTGTATTGTACACAGATTGTATACGGCAAGCAGTGGACCGTTCAGAGCCAAACAAAAAGATGGGGCTTTATTGGGGTTACAATGTGCGCTACTCTAGTAATATTAGTTGTGTGTTCAAAGAATGCCCTTATCAGGTATTGAACATTTTCTATGGTTTTGTTGGGGGGGGGCATAGGACAGTTTCCACTAACATGCTTTGCAACTTCCATGCATCTTCAGGAGGTCCTGCATTTTTAGTCCCAGTGTTGAATTCTTTGAATCTTTGTAGGGTGGCTACGATTATTCTATTGGAACTTCAGAGCATGGAGATAAAATCAGCTCTGGAGATCTTGAGATTCCAAAGTTCAGGTATTCTGAGATGCATGAACTGACCTTCATTTTGTTGGATTCTTTTTATGTGTCTTTTTTTCATATTTTCCTGCAAGTGGCATGTTAGTGGAGTTTAGAGGTTGATGAAACCATGTGGAAATAGATCATAGCTAAACTTCATATGGCACACGTAGGGAAGAGCCTTTAGTATGTTCACATAAATGACACTTATCACATGGATGATATAAAACTAAAATTCTTCAACTGAATGATCTATGAGAACCAAAGTTATTAATATAATCGACCTGCAACTTAGATGTATTTGAAATGTTCTATTTTTCTTGTGAGAAGGGGCAGATGTCGGAGGATTAAGGTGTTCCTTTTAATAGAGACAAACTAGAGATGGTCATTGTGCATTAAGCCAATACATGTAGACATATGGTAGAATGAGAAATATCATCTGTAATTTCTCACTGGATCATAGGCAATGTGCATGTGGATGTTGTGTTATTGGATAAATTAGTTTGTGCTCTTTGTTGGTTACTTAAAATCAATTCTTCTTTCACTATTAAGTAGTATATAACAAAGCGAAAATGCCTTTATGATGACCCAAATCTTAGTTCTTGCTAGAATAGGTGAGGTTTCTCTGTAAAGTTTTTACTACAAAGGCAAGTTTGGCTGCTCATCAATTGCATAGGCCTAGAATAGATTTGCTCATTTGTGAAATTAAGAGGCCAAAATGTAGAAAGCCTGACTGAGATAAGCTTTGAAGCAGAGCCCCAATCACTTTCAATGTTAAGATTTTATTGACCATTCAAGATTCTCGAGAAGGTAAGTGAATCAGATTATGGAATTCAAATTTCCATGTTATATGCAGATACACACTGATGAGCACTTTAGTTTTGGACTTGGAAAATTTTGTGCACATCATATGCTGTAAATATTTAACTGTTTATGTATAAAGTTGTCATAAAGTGTGACATTTGTCTTATAGTGCAATTTATCCTTTGGTATAGTGTTTGTCTAACAATTTTTCTACTTCAATTTAGGGATTAGAGTAGTGTTTGTTAGTTTATGATAATTGGTTTTGATTCTATCTGTGAGCTACAACATTTAGAGAAATGTGGAAATTTCTTGGAATTCAAAATTCAATGCATATAAAAAATTTCACCTTCAACCTAGAAGGTTTCTCGGATCTCAGCCTTGTGAATTTTCAGCCTTAGGGCTGCTGTCAAACAAGGTAAAAACAGCAGCGGAAGGAGAACAATGTTTCACTTTCAAATGGCCCAAAATTTCCGGCAATTCAAGGAGAAAAGATACCAAATCAAAGGGATAAGTTTCAGCCCTTATAGGCAACTTATCAGCCAATAACCAGATCTGAGAATACTCTTTTGCAACAGTAATAATACCAGTACAAGAGCAGTAAAATCAGCCCCTTATATTCTTCACTTGGATGTCAAATCACTTAACAATTTTCTTTTTACTTATGTCAAATCAAGAGACATATATGACTGTAAAAAACAATGCATAAAGAACATATACAACTGAAAATGAAATTTGGAAATTGCACAAGTTTTGGAGAGCTGGAATCTTCATTAATATGCTGAAGATGAAGTATGTGTACATACCATAGCCTTCTCTCAAGGCTAGTAAAAATCCTCCCAGCTCTCCAAACCCTGGTTAGGGAAAATCAATAAAACCCTAGCAATGAAGAAGATCCATTGTGCAAGAATCATTCCAACACATCCTCTAAGGTAAGACATGCTCTCCTCTTCTTCTTCACAATTCCACCTTAGGGTTTTATCACAAAACTCCAAGGGATAAACCCTAACCTTAGACCTCCAAGATGCTCCAAGAATGTAAGATACCCTCTTGTATTTCTGGTATGTTTGGTATTGACTGCTGATGTGTTGGTGTTGCTTATCTGGTTCAAATCTTTCATCAAACAGTTACACAACAAACTCTTGGACTGCTGATAGGTTTTTATGTTTACTGCTGGTTCAAGAGTTTTGTGAAACAGTTCACGTCCTCCTTTTAATAAAACAATTTCACAACAGGCCCAACATATATTTGACACACGGAAAGGGTTTATTGCATTCAATCACAAAATAGAGCAACAATACATATAATGGAAATGAGCACAAACTCTCTAAATCTGATATAACAGCAGGAAACTCAGCAATACAATCAGATCTTAGTAGTCTTTTGACCTGTAGGTGATAACAATTTTATTCTACCTCAAACAGTAGGAAAACATCAGCATATACATTCTGATACATCACTTATTCTGACCTGTAACAACAATCCGGAGCAGCAATATATGTGCTGTGACAAACTCCTTTGGAGAGACCACAAACAACAATTGAAGTGGCAAGATCTGATGAAGAAAACTGAGAAAAAAAAGTGGCTGTTTGATTCGCACAGGAATAAAGCTGCAAATATCAAGTTCGACCTCCATTGTGAATGCCACGACCTGCCAGCAAAGGGAACAGGCGCTTCTGATCCCCCACGAACTGATAAACAATGATACGGTCCTCTTAAAATCCCCACAGCCTGTACAATTGTTACAGCCTCCACTTAATACTCCTACGAACTGTTCTGATGAGGTACAACCTCTCCTAAATCCACACAATCTGTTCTATAGTGGTGCAACCTTCCCTTGATCCCTTGATCAGCATGAAAGTGATGCACCCGCTCTCAAGGAATCCCCCACGACCTGGTATTAGAGGGTACAGCCCTCACAATAACCACAAACCTGCTGATAATGAAATGGTACGGCTCCTCTCAGGCTGCCATGATCTAATACCATAGATNCGAACTGTTCTGATGAGGTACAACCTCTCCTAAATCCACACAATCTGTTCTATAGTGGTGCAACCTTCCCTTGATCCCTTAATCAGCATGAAAGTGATGCACCCGCTCTCAAGGAATCCCCCACGACCTGGTATTAGAGGGTACAGCCCTCACAATAACCACAAACCTGCTGATAATGAAATGGTACGGCTCCTCTCAGGCTGCCATGATCTAATACCATAGATCTGCAATTGATGATACTGTCCAAGAGAAAGAGGTCCACAAACCCTGAAATGAAATGGTTCTCACAACACCCAATAAACTTCTGCAAATAACCACAAAACTTAGCAAAATTGATGGATCTTCCTTCTCCTATGAATCCAAGAGAGAGATCTGAGTAATCTCTCCTTCTTGGTCAGCCAGGGTGGATAGTTTCACCACCGAAACCAATCTCTTCAAGGGTTTCAACCCCATAACCCTAAAAAGCCACAAGAGATCTCCAAAATCCAATTCTGAGAAAATAATCATGCATAATGAGAGAATGAGCTCTTAATTATCCTTTATATCCTTTTTACCTTTTTTTCCCTCAATTAAATAATATAAAAGTGACTTTTTAACTTATCTTTAATATTTTCCCAAAGTCACTTTATAACACCCTTTTAACTCCAAAAAGTGATTTATTTCATTTTAAAACATTTCTGGGTACTGGAAGTCACTTTTCATCATCCCAACATTTAGAGTTTTTTATCCTGGTTCCAATGAGCTATTACACTAAGATGTCCCTCTTAATATTTTAATTAAAATAACAACCTTAGTGAAATCAATTAAATAATGCTCAATATCACTCCCAAATTACGGGAATGGTCGAAATGCATCAAAACCGAAAACTGACTACGCAGGAGTGATCCCAATGATGAAAGATGATAAATGGAATTGGTTGGGCATCATATAAATCCTCTCAACCCTCTGAGCTCATTGGTAACATCAAATTACCTCTTTGATTAGGTTGACACAAACCCTGAAAGTCGTTTTTACTCAAAATGGAGACATTTCAAAGAAACTCTAAGAAGACTTGTTATCACCCAATCTAGCACTCGTGCAAAGCCTTCACAAGATGCAAGACAAGTGTAACATATGGAAGTACTTGCCACTGTCATCTTAGCAATTACTTCCCTCATTTTAGTGAAGGATTGAGATCCAACACAAGGGAGACTTCCCTAGCAACCTCAAGGAATCCTATAGAAAGACAAGGCAAGTCTATGGCTTCCTATATTGGTCACTCAATTATACCACCACTTAGATCAAGGTTCAAGGTAAACACAAGGTGGTTAAGTAAAGCAATTACAGATTTGTGTGTGAGGTATTCAAGACAACAAGTGAACTATCAAGTCAAAGTTCAAACAAATCAAATAAATGCCCCAAAACACTACAAATCAAAAGAAAAACTATGGCTGTCATAAAAATTGTAATAAAATATGACTACTTCAGCAATATGACAAGTTATAACAGTAGAAATATAACAACCCTTAAAACTAGTAAACATGCAATGGAAGAATGCTGAAATGCAAGCTAAAACTAGGGTTTCAAATAACAAATGCTTGCTGAAATGCAAATTGCATGAAACAACCTCAAAGTATGCAAGACGTCAAGCCCTAGTTGGCTGAAAATTATGACAATTATGCAATAAGTGATGTCAAGGAATATTATAAGGTAAACAAAGCCATGAACCTTATACATTAGGCTACAAATGGTTGAGAGTTGAAGAGGGATTGCAATTGTTAATGTTTAAGCCATTATTATAGTTGTTTGTATTTCATTAGATAACAATAGCATAATCCAAGATCACTGAGAAATACACAATCACAAGAGACACAACATTTATCCTAGGAAACCCTCTAGGGGAAGAAAACCTAGCAAAA
>SNQJ01S0227703.1:4076-14500 GCA_010110895.2 Picea sitchensis | reverse complement strand
ATATATTTTGGGAAAATTTATCGGCATTTTTAATTATTTTGAGGATGGTATCCAAGGTAAACTAGATTTTACAGAAGCTAAAAGCTTTGTCAACAATCTCCATATGATTATGATATTCAACAAATGACTTATGAAAAAAATTATGTTACAACGCGGGATTTTAATCCGAGTAGAGAGGAAACACTTTTCTTCACTACTGCTTTAACTAAACTCACTTGATCCAACTAAACTTAAAAGTATTCCCCACACACATGAATTTGTTAATTGATATGAACCATTTTTACAACCTTTCTATAACTTTGGATGAGTCTCATATATATGTTTTACCATATTGTGGGATAGGAAAGCAAACTAATTAAACTCAAATGGTGACTTAAAAACAACAACTACAAAGTAAACAATCTGTGTTCATAGATACATCCTCAAATTTTAAAGATGATAGTTTCTCAAACATTTTGTCACAGGCTCAATAAAGATAAAAAAAAAATTGAAACTAATATAAATCTTACACTAAAATGAACAATCAAATAAATTTAATTTATGCATAGGCACCATGAATGTGTTAAAATGCTCAATTGTGTATCGTTACAAAGCATTAGTTGTGTTTGTTCACCAATTGTATATTTATTAGTCCCTTCCTTTTAGGTTGCAGGGACTATAGCAATTGGATTAGCGTCATTTTTTATTTTTTTGCTCACATATCGATTCATTTCTAATCTTTTATCCTAAGTCTATATTAGTCACCTTTTTTAATACCAATGACATGATTGAAAATATTTGGACACCTTTATTTTAACAAATCATACATTTGATGGTCTTATTTGGTCTCATATTGAGGCCAACTAGTGTTTTGCTAGTTCCTTTTTCATAAAATTGAAATTTTAAGTTAGGGAACTTCACTATCTATTAATCTTAGACATATCTAGATGAAGTAATCCTACATTGAGCTTTAACATTACTTTAGATCAATATGTTGATATAGACCTAATAAAAATGTTTCAAAGCAAGGTGGTTTGAAACTTTAGCGCATGGAGGATAAGATCAATGCACTATCACCAACTAGAACATTTCCCATCAATAAGAACATAGCCTCCAGGCGAACAAAGCAAATGAACTTACCATCAAAGGGTAATTCCATTCAAAATTTTAGAAACCTCTTAAAGTTATGTGCATACAATACACTATGTACAACTTCATTTGTAGAAAAGTGAACCCTCATGAGTACCCTTACCAAGGGCTAGTTGGTGCTTTCCTTCCTGAATACGAGGTCCCTAAGTATGCTTGTACTATGGATCCTCTGACTCCCAATCAAGTTGCATTCACTTTATTGAGAGTAATAAAGAAAATGTATGATTGTGTGTATAACTTAACTACTATGTTCAAATCTTCATGTATATGAGGAAACTTACCCCACTACACACAATTACACTTACCCTATTCCATACAAGTCATAATATATTAACTATTTTCTCAATAATTCATCCATTATACACAATTCATAATATATTTAGTTATTTTCTCGCTAATTCATTTTTTTACCTATACTAGAATTATATGTGTATGTACTCTCTATTATTGTCCCATATAGCATGCTACACATGCATAGGTTGGACTTCAAAGCTAACAGTGTGCCAAGCATATGGCCCATACCTGGCATAGAAAGAACAAGCTTGATCTCGATCAATTGGATGATATGCATATGCCTTTGATTATGCAACTTGTACCCTTGGTGGTGGTGAAGCAAATGGATCAATTAGTCCAATAATAGGTTCTCCAACCATATTTCCTACTTTCACTTATATGTGTATAGAGGTTGTAGGCTCCCATTTTAGGACTAGTAAAGGTATGTTTGGATTTGGAAGGAATATCTCCTCTTCTAATGGTCGTGCATTTGCCTATGCTACTATATGGTGATAAAATGGGTGCTAGCCCTAAAACTATATAAGGTATGTCATGACGTAAACCTGTGCTTGGAACTAAAGTTTACACTTCCAATCCCTTTACTTAGCTACACAATATATCATTTATATACCTACATTGATCATAAAGAGAATACCCCTCATGCTTCTCACCCTCCCCCTTTCACCTTCCCCTACATAGATTTCTAGCTATTGGCCCTACATGAGTTATCCACTCCATCCCACCTTCAGGGAATTCATTATCGTTGCTCGGGATAAGCTCCAAACCCCTACACAGCTCCAAGGACAAGCCTTCTAGCAATCCATCCAAAGTGTTTCCAATTTCCTAGGCTCTCTCTAGTATAGGTATTGTTATATTGGTTTGCACTATCTAGGAACTTAAACCACTATTGCTTCTTTCATGAGGTATTTTTATACTCAATCAACAAGGTCAAAAGATGGAACTAGGGCTACTTAGTATTTTGATGGAAACATGTCAATTGCTTATTATACTTTTGCAACTTAATATAATAATTGAAACTATATCTATGCTTGGGCACCCACACAAGACTTGACCTTACTGCTACAAGGTTGACTGGCACATTCATTATTGCTAAATTCTTAGCATTCCAAAAACTAGCCTCTACCTTCTAATAAATTTCCCATATTCGAGGTTACTTGACCGGAAACATACAAAACCTTATGGTTTTTCTACCAAAAGAGGCTCCTCAATAATAAGCACCATTATTTCTCTGAAAAGGAAATATTGATAAATAATAAGTCATTATGGAAGCCATAGTTTATGTATCGAGACTACAATATTTTCCCTGTCAGATCTAATGAAGGTTGCAATAGATTAGATCTTACCTTCTTTAGAATAGAAAGGAGAGATAACCGAGTGATAAGATTCATTCTAGCTTGAATCACACGAAAAAAATGACTACTAATGATCGATCTTGCCTTCTTTGCGTTGCTTATTTCTATCTTATCAAGGAGATTCAAGGAAGGCTCGAACCCTACCCATGAAGGTTTGAACCCTACCCTTTCTTATCATGAACAACTGAATTGATATAATCTTTCGTAGAGATGCAACTATATGGTCATCCCAACATTCCTCTAGAAGATTCAAAATAACTATCCCAAAGAGGTGATGATCATTCGTTAAAATAAGGAAGAAGGAAGATAGTTTTTTCAACAATTTTGCATCATTAATAATAATAATGAGAATTATAATAATACGTAAGAGGAAGAATATGCAACTTATCTCACACTTGTTAGCACTTGTCGCACATGGAATTGGGATTCTTTTGTTTCATGTCCTTCTAAATGTAGATCGTTACCACTTGTAATTTTTTTTACATGTAAACAAATAAGAATACACAAAATGTGCCTCAGTCAATGACAATCTATCAAGTGATTGTTATTGTAGCAACTTTAGTTCTCATATGCAAATAAAAATCTTTCTTCCTCCTTTCTCCAGAAGAAATTAATGTGTCATTCATTATTCGTGCTTTGTGGGCTCATAAATAGTGCCTTAGGAAGCATATTATTGATCTTGAGCCATGCTTAAAAAAAAAATAGAGACACGAAAGAGCACCAATCCACTTCTTAACTAGAAGAACCCATAAACAAAATACCTTTTTTTCTGAGTACTTGCTCAAGGAAGGGACTTGTTCCTTTGTAGTATGACTTATTTACATTGTAAATAAGTTTATTTCAACCTTATATTAACTCATGGGAAGAGACTTGTTTACATTGTAAATAAGTTTATTTCAACCTTATATTAACTCATGGGAAGATGCTTCTTTGTCCACCATGGTTACCTTTTATTTACAATGAAAATACATTTATTTTAATATTGTATTATTTAATGGAAAAAGATTATCGTATTGGGCCATAGTTTTATTATATTTGATGGGAAAGTTTCTTCACTATGGTTAGAAGAGTTAGTTGTTTGTCGTATAAAGACTTCTACATGGGAATTGAGATCATATTGTTAAATTCATTATTGCATGTGCAAAGTGAACATAAAAAGTATGCTCGTCACATTTAGATAAGATATGTTGGAGACATTTAATGTTTTTTTAAATTGAAATTGGGATATTTATATTAACGAATTTTTTTAGTCGAGTTAAACAACATTAGTACATCCAACTATATGTCTTCAAAATTTAAATAAATAGAATAATTTTAAACTAAAATATTGAGTTTACAAACAACTGTTTGCAAAAATTTCTAGGATTTAATAGTACTATAGATTTGATAATATTTTCCTAATATGTAGATAACTTTAAAACACATATCCTAATAAAACAATATGACAATTGGTGGCCTCTTTCAGGCCCATATTGGTTGGCACAAATTCCTTCTCTCTTATTTCCATGTCCTCAAAGAGTTGATGCACCGTGTCCTCCTCTTTAAATTATCCATGTCTAGAGTTCACTGACACCCATTGGTTAAAAGTCCCAAAACAAGCATCTTTGCTCAATTGGATGCAATTTCTTAGCATGACACATTTCACCTCAAAACTTGCAATATGTTTCTTTAATTGAACCAGAGTACCCATGATGGAAGCAATGTGGGAGACTACATGTTGCTCATTTTCATGCACCTTAGTTGTAAAAATGAAAATGGAAGACCTATTTCCATGAATCATTTCCTCATGAGTCCTTAAGACTCTTCACATTTCTTGTTGGTCTATGTAGTTCATGTCTACTGGTGTGATATCAAGAAATCCCAATGATTTAAAGTATTGGAGACAACTTAATACACATAGATGCAATGATTAACGCAAAGTGTCCAACATAAGCTGTAAAATCACTAGACCAGGAAACACATTGCTCAACCCACAAATTCAAGGCACCATAGATGTGGAATACCCATAGGAAGTCTATATTCTAGTAGGGGTGAGACACCCAAGCCTAGACCAGGAAACACAAAATACCAAAAACATAGAGCTTAGAAAATTCTGAAGCCAAAGACCACAAACAAGGAAATCAAAGGTTCCAAATTCACCAACCTACAAGGAATGATGTGTTGGAGAGACACTAAATATAAATTTCGGCATTTGTTGATGAGGGACAGAGGAATCCGACAAGCTCTTCTCTTCTCTATACTGCAAATGACCACTATCCCACCTTGACCAAATTTAAACCCATTCATCAATTCAAGATTACAGGATCTCACCAAATTGGGCACGTGCGAAGGGAGTGTGGATCTCGTCACATTTATGGAAAATATTTGGTAGAAGGGCTTGCACATGATTGACATGTGACTCATTAATTTGGAGGTACTTGCCATTATTTGGATGAAGAGATTAGGGTATGGTTTGGAAAGCTAATGTTCCATTGACCCTTAAAACTCCATTTTCATCCTTGTGGCTTCATTAGCAAGAGAGTTAACATGACTGTTGTTATCCCTTAAGCCCTGTAAAAACCTTATTTTGTGAAATCTTGAAACTTTTTGAAATCCATGATAATTTGGATGCAATTTTGTAGTGAACTAAATAAGATTGTGTATACATCGATTAAATTATGACATTTGAATCGCCTACAATTGTGAGAGAGGTTGTTTGACGATCTAGTGTTAGTCTCAATCCTTACAATACAACATATACTTTGGACTGATTATTGGAAGAGAATTACAATCCCCATATGTAGTTTAGTTTTGTGTTTCTCCATGATCAAAGTGAATCCCCCTTACCATTGGACTTTTGAAGGTACCTTTAGTGTTTAATATGCTCGACCTCTCATTTATTAGTCATGTTGTACATGAGTTGGTATGTAATTAAAATCCACTCACACATAGGTCAAGATACTTGTCATGAGTTTATTTAGAGAGGATTGTTGAAATAGTTGTGATATGCAATCAAGTATAAAGCCTGAGTGGGCCTAATGGTTAAGAACATGTGTTTCCTCCTAAGAGATCACAAGTTCAAATCCATAGGGGGGTAGGGTATGTATACCTCCGTAGAATTTACCAGTCAAATCGCTGGGTGGAGGAGGTCTCATACACAATTTTGGTGTCTGGCTTGGCCGTGACCTTAAAAATAGATTATTATTATTATTATTACTATTATTATAAATCACTCTGTGAAATATGTAATCTTCTTATAAGTTTCTTGTTATAAATTTCTTTAGACATAATTGTTGAAATGGAGTGTTAGGTGGTTTAAAATATTACATAGTCAAAGTAGAAGATAGACTTCCAAGTTGGAAGTAATCTATCCAGAGCAAGTTTCACAAACGTTGTAATAACACTATTAACAAGTGCTATTGTAGTAGCTATGTCCCTGCCGCAAACTGCTACAATATGTATATTAATATATTAAAATAGTATTATTAGTGATTAATGAATAAACATAAGTTCCCAAACAAAATGGAAATGTTTGATGCTTAAATTAAAACATAAATTTAATTTACAAAGTCAATTCTATCTAGGAATCTCGATAGTGTTTTTGTATACCAGCGTATTCAGCAAGTCAGCTTCCATTAGTTTCAATCAATTGAAATCAAATAAATGATTTATGGGCGAATTGAGACTTACTCCATCTCTTTGGAGTAGGGCTTGAAAGCACATCATGATTTCTATGCTGCCTGGGACACCCTGAAATAGGGTTTTGAAACTTGAATGTCAGGTTAACCTTCTATAGTTGGGTTGGTTAAGTGGAAACTTATTAATATAGATATAGATATAAATATATAAAAGAATGGGTTTTGAAATTTATAATTTCGAATAAGGTTCACATAAACATCTTACGTGAAAATAACATGTTATAATTATATAGAATAGGGCCGCTCTCCCGACGCAGGAGATGATTTCATGCATGTCAGGTGATTCCTTCCATTAATCCCATCCATCCACCCATCCCACCATGTCATCTAGGCCATGTCATCTAGCAATGGTGTATGGGTAGCAAGGGAAGCTAGCTATGAAAGGTCCTCCCTCGGCTAATCGATCATCCAACCCCCGTGTCTAATAAGTTCCAGAGTTTTTAATTCTTGACTCGTCTCAATAGGGCTCCTCGGATTCATGATCTGAAGAGGTAGACCCGAACAAAAAAACTCAATCTTCTGTGAGGAAATCGAAATCTAAATAGGTACTAGATCTGCTTCGGATAAACCTGTTGCCAATTCCAATTTCATAGTTCATCTGCCTGATCGTTTTTTCAGGTCACTAGGAAAAAGTGGAATAGGTGGACCGACCGTAGTTATTTTTGAACCCAAACCAGGACATTAGAACTAGGCCTTACTTCTCCTTAGCATATTGAAATAATGAGTGTTTGCTTGGTAATGATCGAGTTTTAGTTCATTGCTTTCATGGTGTGTTTCTTTGATCTAATTGGATTCATTTCATTATCCAAAATTCTCTCTTGTTTCCAGAGGAGACCTTCCTACTTCGAGCAAGCTTGAAAACCTCTTTACTTTCAGATTAGGTGCCCAGGTGCGTAGCGGTATGGAAATTCTAACTGCATTGCTAGGAAGATGCCTACTCACATTTCATGTTAGTACATGTTACCAACCAGCCTTTCTGATGGAGTAGAACTCTAGTGCCTATGCCCTTTTTCCCTATAATATATCTCTTTTTCGTTGTGGGGTAAAAAAACATGGTTGTAGAACCCTACCAGTCTCCCTCTATCGAGCCTTCCTATGACTCTCTTTCTTTATAAAGGAGCCCGCCTATAACACTTCTTTATTGTACATAGAAGTAGTATTTAAAGTCCCTTCACAGTAGTTATCACGATGGTGTTTGCAGACAACTATAGCGATGGTGGCTGCAAAGTGTTGATGGACTGGGATGAATAAATGGATGTACAATGAACACTACAAATGTAAAGGCAGTTATAAACTTTAAACTACAACTTTCTTCCTTTCATCACTAAGAAGAATCAACTTTCACCAAGATTTATATATGCATTTCCCACTTGAAATAGAGAGAGCATCTAGTTTGGCCCAGGGAAGTGGAGTTTTCTCCATTTCCAAAATCACTTTATTTTCCATTATTTATTAAAAATAAGATTTCATTTTTATGGGGTCAAACGAACTAGGTCCAAGAAACTGATTGGGAAAATTCACTTTTTAAGACAAATGTGCAAACACATCGTAGCTTGTAGAAACACAGGGAAGGTAAAAGTATTAGTAAGAGCTACATGCTTATTATCCTCACTTTACGAGGAATATTTGTATTAAAGTCGATGCATGGATGAAGCCGCCATAGCCAGCTGGCCGGATGGGGCCTTCATTGGTTGCATGACGAGTACGTTGCAATGAAAGGCCCTAATTACAACACCAAAAATCCAGATGAAATTCCCATGGGCAAGAAAATATATGTTCGATGAAAGGCCCATGGGGATCTTTGTTCGAAGTCATGACATGTAGTCTGGAAAATGTAGAGTACATTCTGAAAACCAAGTTCTCCAGTTTCCCCAAGGTCTTTTATTTCAATTTTGTCTTCTCTGACGTCTTTGGAGACAATTTATTCACTATAGATGGCAAGCTATGGAAGCTTCAAAGGAAGGTTAGACTGTTGTTATGCAAGAGAACATACTCAACTACGGTGTGAATTTTGCAGCCCGTGGTTAGGTTGTTGCTCAACATGGGAATCTACTAGTTGCGCTCATGCTAGAGTATTTTTGTGAAGAGAATAGACATACACTTTTGTGAATCTCTACTTTTTAGCAAGGTATCTGAAGTGGGAACAACTCTGATCCGGATTATTTTCGGCACGAAATGAGAGCGGAGATATAATAAACAAATGCATAGAGATATTGCAGATATTCAATAATATAACAGAAATGTATCAGAGATGAAACCATAAACACAGATATACAGTAATACACGATTTCTATTAATCAAAGAAATGTACTGAGACTGTAAAAATACAGAGTAAAAGACTCGCTAGAATGGTGGTAGCTTATCTTTGAGAAGAGATGTGACGGCTACTCGCATTCACAAGAAGATGATTACAATCAGGCTCTGAAGGCCTTTTTACAATAAGCAGGAATGCCAAAAACCCTAGACATCCAAAAACCTAACCCTAGGAGATGAAGCGCCAAAAGTCATGTGGGCCTCATTTGGGTAAGTGAGTACATCAACTTCCCGGGGTCGTAACTTTTGTATACGATCTCCGTTTTAGGCATGTGATAGCTTGTTGGAAAGGTATCGTCGAGGAGATTAATTTTGGGGGCTCAATGATGCCTTTGGATATCATTGAGAACTTCGATCTTGAAAAACCTTCATTTGGACCCTCAAAATGGCCCCGGAAGTTCAAACCTATTAAAAGTAGTAAATTGCCAAAATTGCTAGAAAACTGTTTTGAGCCATTTGGAAAAGGTGGGTGGCCACCGATATCCACCTGGATCAATCCTCCCTCCTTAGGAAGAAATTGTCTCCATTTCTTTGAGTTCTCTGGGGGAGAGGGAAAAGCGTTTATTGAATCTGCATCTTGGTGAGCTGCTTGTCTTGCTGGAGATGTCGCGTTGCTCAGTTTGTGGAAATCAATCACGAACCTGTTGAGGTTGAGACTATTCAACAAGTCGAGATACATGAGAGGACGATGTGCAGTAGGAATCTTCACACTTTGCTACAGCCTTGCCGACTTGCTTCTGTTGGATAGAAGGTGCTTTGGGCAAGCCTGTAGTGGTTGCAATGTCCTTTTGTTCTCCTTTTGAATAGATTATGAAGAAGCTGAATTTTGCAGTATGAGATACTACCTTGCGACACTTTTTAGGTGAAACAATAGTTGGAACTACCTCTAGTATTCTGTAGAGATGACCCCCCAAAGTAACAATGATACTATGGGGTCGAGACTTATAAATAGCATGGCGCTTCTACATATATGGCTGGCCCAAGAGAACATCACATACATCCAGTGGGGAAACATCACATAATACCTCTTCCTTGAAGGGCTGGATGCCGTATGAAAATCGACATTGCTGGCTGACACGAAGATCTCGTCCTTGGTGAAGCCACCCAATGTTGTATGGTTGCGGGTGTGGTGTTGTCGACAATCCCAACTGTTTGACGACCTCTGCTGAGATGAGGTTCTTCTGGCTTTCACTATCAACAATAAAATGCAGTGAGGTCCCCTTCACCCACATCTGTGAATGAAAAAGGCGCTCCCCCTCTTCAGGATCTGTTGGTTCTTCTGGTTGAATTACTGCGGTCGCGACAATAGCAGTGGGGTCTGCGTCAATGATCTGTCCTTTACCAGTATTTTCAGAATCAGATTCTGAATCAAGGTTCGACTCCTTGTCTTTGATCTCGGCCACCAATGACTGTTTTGAGCGACATTCATTGGTGTTGTGCCAGGGGATTTTGTGGAAATCACACCATTTTCCGCTGTCCTTCTTTGTCTTCTCGTGACCCTTCTTTTCCTGTGTCTTGGACTGGTTTTCAGGAGACTGTTTGTTAGGGCCGTCTTTGTCATACTTTGGTTGTTGCGGATTTGCAGACTCGAATTCCTATTTGTTCTGGTGCTTAAATTTCTTCTCAATTTTAACAACATATCGATAAGCAACACCGAGAG
>SNQJ01S0227702.1:0-14500 GCA_010110895.2 Picea sitchensis | reverse complement strand
CACTTACACAGTTGTGCACAACACTATGACTTATGCACCCCTATCTTGATAACAAATCTCCACGCACTTACCCAAGTGCATGAAACACCAAAATCTGGTGTCAATGGCTCACCAATCTATATGCATATTTACATTTACAATTGGTACCAATGGCTCACCAACCTATGTGTCCATTTACATTTATATGTACAACTGGGGTTTGGACTAGGGATATTACACATTTTGTGCTCATTTTCACACCACGTGTTGCAAATTTCTTTCATTCAACAAGAAAAAAAGGACAAGTAAATGATAAAATCCTAGGATATTGCCACCATGTCCATCACAAAAAAGGTATGGTTGATTTTTTGTCATTTCCCTTCTTGGTTTTGTAAAAATAAAAATAAAAAGGTCACAGGTTATGGATGTAAATCCAAATGGAACTAAAAGCTTATTAGCAAGGTTCACTACACATAATTAATACTTGAATATAAATCTCTCAACAATTTACCAAATTTGTATAGGTTGTTTTCAAGTTCATTGTAAAGATAACACATAATGTTTTCTTTGTTTTACTCAAAATTATGTGAATGATTTTGTTGGGATAAAATAACATTGTTGTTTGTAATACCTTATTCATAATTCCACTTATTAAATTTCATTATTAAACTGCATCGTATATTACAAAATGGAACCTGGTGACAATGTGAACCCCCCATCAACAAACGAAGGAGAGAAAAAACCCTTACTCACCACAACCACCCAATCTAAACACTAAATGGACTTCTATTTCTGAGTATAATGAAATAATTTTTGAGTACTACAATACTGGATTGGATAGAAACCAGGCAGAGACTTGGGTATTTCAAAACAAAAACTATTTTCTATTTGTAAGGATCCTTGAAATGGACAAGAACTACCTTTGACCAAAAACCGCATTTGTATTGAATGACCTGTATCCATCCATATATTAGTAAAAACTAGATGGATATGTGGTATATGGTTTTTTACAAACCTCCCGGCAATAACAGGGAGGTGCCCTTATATTTTTTGAGAAAATTATCGGCGAAATTTATTTTGGGTCACCATGTCAACTACTTTGACATGGGTGAGTTCTATGGGGTTGGTCAAGGGTCCGCACAAGATCGAGAGCATGTCAGGCATGATATCATGTTAGGTCATTGTCCCCCTGGGTGAAGGCCTGACCCCCTACCCAACATCCTCTTGTTGCAGAGAGCTTGCAACATGTACAATGAACTATTTCATCATTGACCTAGAGCCTAGTGAAACATGTCATCTTTATTGCATTGTCTCGATAGGAGGTGACTACCGATGACATTTATAGAGGGGTCAAAGCTTCACCCTGCACAACAAAGTTTAGTGAGGAGAGGGAACATGGACATAATAGTCGTTCATGTGAACCTCACAGATTCTCGAGCTACATGAAGACCTGATATGGGCCTATGGAGGCTAGTGGACAACATAGATTCATGGAGGAGTTTAGTATCTTAACCATCACTATGTTCTTAATTGTTATATATTTGTTTTGCATCTTAATATTTATATTGAGATTTTATTGTATGTTGTTTTCTAGTTGTTATGTCCATCTAAAATATCCTCTACACCCATGGATGCATCGATCTCTATCTCCACCACAAATGCAGTAATAAAGACATCTTGTTCATTGGGCATAGCCCATACACATTTATGTGTCACATTTGATAAATTCACCATATTCATTTATTTATTTTATGACATCCTCAATTTTTTAATGTTCTTATGTTTCTATAAGATGTGGGAGTAGGCGATGTCGGGGAATGTCCATATGATATGGACAAGTCACCTGCATCATATGTATCATGTGTAGAGTTAAATATCATTTAAATCTAAAATTTGTTGTCTTTATGTTTTTTAGTTTTACTATTTGATACTAATAGTTCAATATTATTAATATGTATGTGGGTTGTGGACATATTCACTAGTTACAATACTACTGCACTCCCTGGGAACTTGGGCTCTGCTTCTCGGTTAGATTACTCTAGGCCAATAGAGTTATCATCACTTTTACATCCTGTGGGGGTCCATCGCTACCCACCCCCAACATCTGTGTTTTTCCATGCATCACCAGTGGATTCACCCACAGACCACCCATATGCACCACCTCTTCCATCGCATCCATCCACCATGGATGCACCCCTATGCCACCTAACCCCACCACCATTTTGATCGGTCCCATCCATTGAGGCTTCCATAGTAGAGGTTTACTCAGATGAGGTTGTACAACCAAGCACTGCACCTGCCAGAGACTCTCCATCGAGACCCTAGATATTCATCGTGAGATAATGCGTTCATGATATTTTTTATGTATCGTGAATTTGATTTTACGCATATTTGTTTAATTTTTTGTATTTGATCCTTGTAATTGACGCATGGTGGCATCGCTGAGAGATTGGGGTCGTGGAGGAGGGTAACACGTTCACGATTATCGAGAGCATATATGGTGAGTTGTCTTAGGTTAAATTACAAAGTATCATTTTTTATGTCTTTTAATGCATTGAGGGAAAAAACTTATAACAATGTTTTTTCTTTGTGTAGTCTTTGGAGTGACGAAGCATGCCCAGACTCTGAACCACTTGAGGTGCTTCCTCAGGAAAGAGAAGAAAGATATATTTTCAATATGCTTCTAAGGATGACAGTGGTCAATGATTGACCAATTATTGTCATTATGTATATAGGCCACCATATGGTTGTTTTCCATGTTAGGGCACTTGTTGTTATTTTGTATATTGGGCACGAGGTGTCATTTTGTGTATGAATGTATCATTTTTTCTAAAGTGATTATAAATAATTTCCATATTAACGAATCTCTTATTGTGGAAAATATTTCTAAGTGTTAAATACATAAGCAATGAATGGTTCTCATTACCTAAATTTATGGGCAGGGCATACATTTCCTTCAACATTAGTAAAGTTAAACTAATTTCCAATGCACTGGACATACTTGGGTGCATTTGTTGGATGCATATGGTCAATGGAAAAGGCACCAAAGAACTCAAATTTGATGGATGACACTTGGGTACAACTTAAAGTACTACTTTGTAATCCAAAATTATTTATCTGTGCATACACGACATTGGACCTTCCATTTGCAAACTTTGCCAAAATACTGTTGAGGCTTCCTTTTAAAAAAACATTTTTTGGATAGTGTATGCACCGTGATGCACTAATATCCCACGTACACATGTGTGTTTCATGTTATTTATCTTGTGTACACACGTGTGTTGCATGCTAGTTAGCCCTCTTTTACCTCCAAAAGTTGCAAAAAATATAAAATTGCATGGAATTCGGTGGAGTTTACATGCTATGGAGGGTTTCCTAACCATTTTACCCCTTGTATCCCATCCCCAAACCGAATAACCATATTTTTCTCATATAAAAATAGGTCTTGGGGAGTCATTTATGAAGATAAGAAAGATAATAAGAAAACTCTGCCAAAATCCCTTCCCCTTCTTAGCCCAAGATTTGCATCCTATTCTGATTTTTAGCCTCATCCTTCCCCTCCATCCTTTCTCCTTATGCAACCCTTCTTCCTTTCCTTGGTGATATGTTGGTTTAAAGAAGCTAATGTGTGATTGATGCACTTGGAGCCATGATAAAGGATCCCATACCTGGTTCATGGAGCGTTTTCCAACAAAGGTTGTAATCCTTTTTATCTTGGAATTGAATAAAAGAGTTCATTCTTGTCCCAAAACCCTATTTTTACATGATTTTGTTAATTTGTGCATTTATATCTATGTGTAAAATTTTAAAGTGATTAGTAGAGATTGCATATGTTGTTGCATTGTATTCCTAACCTTTTGCAGGTTAGTTTTGGGAGGAGACCCGTCATCTAGGAGGCGAAAATAAGTGAAAGGGGTCAATACAAACCGCAAGGAATAAAGGTGCACTCATTAACCCTCTTTCCTTTCTTTCTCATCACTTAGTTTAGTTGGTTTTGGAGTATCTTAAGGATAGAACTATATTTTAAGGGAGTTAGCGCTCTGCCTTTACCTTAGACCCAGTATAAAGCAATTTTCCCCATAACAACTACTTTCAAGGAATTATCATATACAAAAGAGGATGCCTAAAAATTACTAATATATATATATATATATAAACTTAGTAAAAATATATATTGAAAACTTTTAAGCGAAAAAACTTATAATCTCAAGTCCATGAATCATAAATATATTAATTTTCAAAATTTACAATCGGTAGTGACCATTCTTGATATTTTAAAAATGTTTCTTTTTTTAAATGAAAAATAAACTCAAGTTCATGAGACATAAATATATGAATTGAATATATATAGTACTAGTTACTTGACTTAAATACCCCAAAACTAGTAAAATTTAACAAAACATTTAATTAGTAGTATACACTAAATAAATTTTGAGGAAACAAATGTGACTTACCTAAATGGTGTTGAAAATCATACTAAATGCAAGAGATACCACACATGTGAGTAGGGCATGAAGCTCCAAAGTTCCACATTTCAATTTTCATGTTTAAACAAATCACATAGCTATGATCATCATAAACATATAACAATAAAAACAATATCTTGCAACACATAAATAGGTCCAAATGTATACATATCAAATGTCTATATCATTCTAACTAAACCCAACAAATGCCAAGCAATGAATCACTAATATAAGTAAAAATCAAAGTTCTAACCTTCTGAGGCCAAAATCTAGGTTGTTACATTTACAAATCCCTAGAACACCACTATGATCTAAAATAGACTAATCCCTCCTTGCATGTCTTGTCATGTAGCTTCCCATTTTAACCTATACAACAATAAATATAACTTTCCATAACATTATGTAAGAAAAAAGTCAAATCGAAATGTGTATTGCAATGAAAGAAGAATAACAAAAAAAGAAACCTTTCTCATTCCAAGAATTTTTATTTTTTTTCTAGGGACATATGACTTAACTTTATATCACAAAGTTTATTTCCATCTAATGAAGTGTTTATGACATTTTAATTCTAGGTGAAAAAGTTTGCACACCTTTCCAAGCCATGTCATGCCTTGCCTTTCCTTGTGTTTCCATGCTATGGCATGTCATGTTGTGTCTTGCCTTGCAAAGGCATGTCATGCCTTTCCATGCCATGACATTGCATGCCTTGCCTTTCCTTTCCTTTCCATTCCATGCCTTTATTTTACATGGAATGCATTGTCTTGTCTTTCCTTCCCATGACATGACATTCCATTTCATGTTATGCCTTGCCAAGCCATGTCATGCCATGCCTTGCTATGCCATGCCTTTTACTGTCTTTCTTTTCCATGTCATGCATTACCTTTCCTTCCCATGTCATTCCATGCCATGCCTTTCCATGGAAGGGCCTTGTCTTTATTTTCCCTGCCATGACATGCCTTGACAATCCATGTGATGGCATTCCTTGCCTTTCCGTGCATTTCCTTTCCATGCCATGCCATGTCTTTCCTTTCCATGCCATGCCATGCCTTTCCTTTCCATGTCGTGCCTTACCATGTAAATTCTTGTATTTCCTTTCCTTTCCATGAGATTCCATGCCATGGCGTGCCTTTCCTTTCCATTCCATGCCTTTCCTTGTCATGCAATGTCTTTCCAAGACATACAATTGCATGCCATTGTCACACCATGCCATGTCATGCCATGCCTTTCCATTCCATTCCATGGCATGCCTTTCCTTACTATTACATGCCATTCCTTTCCTTTCCATTCCATGCCATGCCTTGCCTTTCCATTCCATGCCTTTCCAAGCCATGACATACCTTGTATTTCCTTTCCTTGTCATGACATGCCATGTCATTCCTTGCCAAGCCATGTCATGCCATGCCTTGCCAAGCCATGTCATCCCATGCCTTTCCTTTCCATGACATGCCTTGCCAAGCCATTCCATGGCATGCCATTTCCATGCCTTTCCAAGCCAATAAATTATATTAACTAAGTTCAAACAAGTCAATGGGAAGTCCCAAACACCACAAATCAAAAAGAAAACTATAGTTGTTATAAGAGTTGTGATTAATATGTTTAACATCAACAATATGACAAGTTAGAACAGGACAAATATAATATCCCTTAAAGCAGGTAATCATGCAATGAAAGGGGGATGAAAATGCAAGCCTAAACTAGGATTTAGATTAAAAAATGCTTGTTGAAATGGAATATGTCACATAACAACCCTAGAATATTCAAGACATCAATCCCTAAAGCGCTAAATATTATGACAGAAATGCAATAAAAGGTGTCAAGGTGTATTATGAGGGTGAAATATGGAAATTAAACCCTATATGTCAAGCTAAGAAGGTTGGAAATTTAGGGTAATTCCTAATCTAACCATGAAATTGAGGGTTTCAAGACAAGCTTAATTCAAGAAGAATACAAGATAACATGCAATATCACCACTTTGATAGAAAATGTATTTAATACATTCAAGAAATAACCATCAATGATTTAGAAAGAGCACTTACCAGGTAAATCAATGATCATCCATGAAGTCCTAACCATAAAATCATCAACAAAAATTGAAACATAGATCTAAGGTATCTTCGTAATTTTGAAACATGGATTATCACAATTAATAGGATTTACATAGAAAGGGATGTCACTAAATAGGTTTATGTTCCATCCTTATGGTGTAGTTTCATTATACTATTGATCCATAATGTCTTGACTTTGCATGCCTTTCCATTCCATGCCTTTCATTTCCTTTCCTTGCCTTGCCATGCCATGCATTGTCTTACCTTTCCTTGCCATGCCATGCCTTAACTTTGCATTTTTTTCCATGCTATACCTTGCATTTCCTTTCCTTTCCATGCCATGCATTGCCTTATCTTGCCATTCCATGCCTTGCATTGCCTTGCCTTGCCATGACATGCCTTGCCTTACCTTTCCATGCCTTTCCTTTTCATGCCTTTCCATTCCATGCCTTGCCATTCCATGCCTTGCATCGCCTTGCCTTTCCATGTCATGCCTTGCCTTACCTTTCCATGCCTTTCCTTTTCATGCATTTATATGCCATGCCTTGCATTTCCTTGACTTTTGTTGGTTGTGGAGCCTGATTATCTTCCTAATTCAGAGGTCTTTGCTTTTAGCCGTGTTTATACCCCATGAAGACTATACACCCCTCCATGTGGGGGTCTTACAGGGGGTGATTTCCCCCCCTATGGGGTCTGGGGGGATNATCATCCGCCCAACCGGGGGTTTGGAGGAGAAGCACCCAAAGGAAAAAATTCCTTGTAAATGTATATTGTAATTTCATACTCAATCTTGACCTTTCATAATTAAGACACATATCTGACGGTAGATATTATGTTAGGGATTTTTACCCTAGAAGGAAACCCTACTTTATGAGGGAATTGTATTTTGGCTGTGGATTATTGAGAATATTGTATTTTAAGAGAGGATTCTGTGAGAAAAATAAGAGGAAGTTATAGCGGGTGCGTTGTAGTTTTTATCCATTCATTTTGTTGGATAATAAAAAGGAAGGATCTAGAAATTTATCTGGTCGACGTACACCACACTAGGTGAACCACGTATATATGTGTCTCTATTGTATTGTTTATCTTCTATGTTTTATTTCCGCATTTGTTTTATTGTATTGCTCCGCGATCCCGTTTTTCTAACAAATGGTGTCAGAATGAAAGGTAACTCGCAGGAAAAGAGGGTTCCTAGTTCGAGTGGGAGCATTGGCAGAAGATGGAAAGTTTAGGGTTGAGAAACTTAATGGCCAAAAATACCAGTTATGGAAGATGAGATGGAAGATTATTTATATCAGAAGGATCTATTGCTACCATTGGTTTGAGTAAAAAAGAAGTTGATGACCATAAAGGATGAAGAATGGGAGGTTCTTGACATAAAGGCACTAGGAGCAATACGACTGAGCCTGGAAGCGTAGGTGGCTTTCAATATTTCAAAAGAAAATATAGTGAAGGAGTTGATGGACACATTGGCTAAACTGTATGAAAAACTCTCGGTGTCCAATAAGATATTTCTAATGAAGATATTATTTAATATGAAGATGCCAGAAGGTGGGTCTGTTGTAGATCATTTAAATGAATTTAATATGGTTACTAATAAGATAAGTTCTATTAAAGTGAACCTTGATGATGAGGTCAGGGTTCTAATATTGTATTCATCACTAGAAAGATGGAATGGATTGGTCATGGTTGTAAGTAACTCTCTCTCTGGTTCAAACACTCTAAAATTTTATGATGTTGTTAGTGTTATCCTTAGTGAGGAAATTCGACATAAAAGAACAGGTGAAACATCAGGTAATCCATTGATTGTGGAGAACATCGGAAGACAAAAGGATAGAGGAAAGGGCTCAGGGAACCGTGGGAATTCTAGGAAGGGAAGATAAAAATCCAGATAGAGAAATATGGAGTGTTGGAATTGTGGGAAGAAATGACATCTGAAGAAAGACTGCAAAGCTCCAAAGAAATACAGAGATGGACAACAAGAGAAAATTCAAGAAGCAAATGTAACAAGTGATGTGTTACAAGATGCTTTGATTGTTTCTATACATAATATTTCTGAGTCTTGGGTAGTAGATTCAGGGGATTCATTTCATGACACACCCCATAAGAAACATTTTCTAGATTATGTTCAAGGTGATTTTGGACAAGTTCATTTGGGTGATGATGCACCATGCAAATTTGTTGGAATGGGTAAGCTAAAAATAAAGAAACAGAATGGAAACCAATGGTTATTGAAATATGTAAGACATGTACCAGATCTAAGGAAAAATGTAATTTCAACAGGGCAGTTGGAAAGTGAATGATGTATATATGTATTTACAGATAAGGCATGGAAGGTCACCAAAGGATCATTGGTGATAGAAAAAGGAGAGAAGGTAGGTACATTGTATTTATATACTGGTAATATTGACGCTTCTATCTCTTTAGCTTCTACAGGAGTGGATACAACATCATGTCATCATAGGACTGGACACATGAGTGAGAAGGGGATGCAGATACTTCACAAAATAAATTTGTTTCCAGATCTTAAACAAATTTATTTGTATTTGTGTGACCATTGTGTTTATGGAAAACATAAGAGAGTCATATTTCTTAGAGTTGGAAAGGTAAAGAAGAATGAAAATTTAGAGCTTGTGCATACAAATGTATGGGGACCAACTCAGGTATCATCTCTTGGTGGTTCTCATTATTATGTTACTTTTATTGATGATGCAACTAGAAAAACTTGGTTTTATTGCATTTGACAAAAAAATGATGTTTTTGATACTTTTAAGAAATGGAAAGATTTGGTTGAAAATGAGACAGGAAAAAGGTTGAAGTGTCTCATATCAGACAATGGAGGTGAATATTGTAGCAAGGAGTTTGATGATTATTGTTCATACCTTGAGATTCGTAGAGAGAAGACAGTTCCAGAAACACCACAATAAAATGGTGTGTCAGAAAGGATGATCAGGACAATCATGGAGCGTGCAAGGAGTATGTGATCACATGTTGGGTTTCCCTTACAGTTATGGGCAGATGTTGTAGATATTATTGTTTACTTAATAAATAGAGGACCTTCAATCTCTTTGTATGGTGGAATTCTAAAGGAGGCATGGACAGGTAAAAAGGTAAACTATTATTTTTTGAAGACTTTCGGTTGTGAAGCATTTGTCCATATTGATAAAGAAAATAGAAAAAAGCTTGAAAAAAATTCCAAAAAGTGTATCTTTATTAGATACAGTGTTAATGATTTTAGTTATCACTTATGGTATTATGAAAATCTAAAAATCATTATAAGTAGAGATGTCATATTCAATGAGAAGGTCATGTACAAATATCAGTTGCAGGGAAAGAAAGAGGAAAAAGATAAACCATAATACACAGTGCTTGACAAGATCACTGAAAAAGAAATTCCAAAGATACCATAAAATAAAAATGTACAACAACAGGACCAACATGTACCTCAAACTCCTACAAGTATTGTTATAAGATCTATTAGGTTAAGTAGACCCCCTAAACGATACTCTCCTTCATTGTATTAATGATTGTTGATTGATTCTGGTGAAACATAAAGTTATGAAGAGACAATATATGTAGGCACTAAAAGCAAGTGGGAGAAAGGAATGAAAGAGGATATGCATTCCTGGGTAAATAACCAGAATTGGGACTTGGTTCAGTTGCCTGCAGGAAACATATCATTGTATAATAAATGGGTTTGCAGGTCGAAGGAAGAAGATGGACGAAAAATGTGGTACAAGGTTAGACTTGTTGTAAATGGGTTTTCACAAAAGAAAGGTATGGATTTTGATGAAATATTTTCTCCTCTTGTTAAAATGATTTCAATTAGGACAATTTTAAGTCTTGTGGCAGTAGAATATTTTCATCTTGAACAGTTAGATGTAAAAACAACTTTTCTCCATGGGGATTTGGAGGAAGATATTTATATGAAACAACCACAGGGGTATGAGGTCAAAGGGAAGGATAATTTGGTATGCAGGTTGAAGAAGAGCTCATATGGCCTAAAGAAAGCTCCAAGGAAATGGTATTTGAAGTTTGACAGATTTATGACAGAACAAGGTTACAATAGATTCCATTTTGATCACTATGTTTATTTTAAAATTCTAGAAAATCGAAGCTATGTTATCTTCCTATTGTATGTAGATGACATGCTTGTTGTAGGGTCTAATATGCAGAATATAAATGTGCTCAATAATAAATTATCTAATTCAATTGTGATGAAGGATTTGGGTGCTACAAAGAAAATCCTTGGTATGAGAATAACAAGAGATAGGAAAAATCACAAATTGACATTTACTCAGGGTGAGTACATAGTGAAAGTGTTGGAGAGGTTTAGAATGCAGAATGAAAAACCAGTTAGTACACCTTTGGCCAACGATTTCAAATTAACCAAGGAAATGTGTCCCAAGACACATGAGGAGATATAATACATGTCGAGGGTCCCTTATTCATTAAAAAATAGGAGGTTGATGTATGTGATGGTTTTCACAAGACCAGATATTGCACATGCAGTGGGAGTTCTGAGAAGGTATATGAACAATCCAGGTAAAGAATAATGGGAGGAAGTAAAGTGGATTCTCAGGTATTTGAGAGGTACTGCTACTCATGAATTATGTTTTGGAGGTTCAGACACTATTCTACATGGATATGTTGATTCGGATATGACATGTGATAAATATAATAGGAGGAGCACCACAAGGTATGTTTTTACTGTAGGTGGAACAAGAGTAAGTTGGTTTTCAAAACTAAAAAAGGTTATTTCACTTTCAACAACAAAATCAGAGTATGTTGCTGCTATAGAGGCTAGTAAACAGATGATTTGGTTACATAGGTTTATGGAGGAACTGGGAAAGAAGCAGGAGAATATAAGGTTGTACTATGATAGTGAGAGTGCCATCAATATTGCAAATAACTCATCCTTCCATTCAAAGACTAAGAATATACAACTCAAGTAACATTTCATACGATCTGTCTTAGAAGATGTACATTTGAAGTTGGCAAAGATACATACTAGCAAGAATCCTGCAGACATGTTAACAAAGGGAGTAACCACGGATAAAATGAGTTCCTACTCAGTTTCAGTTGGTATTCAAGCATGAAGGTGAAGATGAGAAATTTTACAGGTCCAATGTGGATTAGAGTCTGGCATGTACAACAATAGTGGATTTTTTTTTATTAGTATCCAAGTGGGAGATTGTTGGTTATGGAGACTGATTATCTTCCTCATCCAGAGGTCTTTTTTTTCAAACATGTTTATACCCAATGAAGACTATACACCCTGGAAGATTATACACCCCTCCACGTGGGGGGGTTGCAGGGGGGCTCATCCCCCCGACTGGGGGTTCAAGGGAGAATCCCCCGAAGGAAAAAATTCCTTGTAAATGTATATTATAATTTCATAGTCAATATTGACCATTCATAATTAGGTCACAAAAATGATGGTAGAGATTATGTTAGGGTTTTTTTCCCTAGAAGGAAACCCTATTTTATAAGGGAATTGTATTGCAGTTGTGGATTATTGTGAATATTTTATTCTAAGAGAGAATAATGTGAGAGAAAGAAGAGGAAGTTACAGTGGGTGTGTCGTAGGTTGTATCCCTTCATTTTGTTGGATAATAAAAAGGAAGGACCTACCAATTTCTCTGGTGGATGTAGCCCACACTGGGTGAACCAAGTATATCTGTGTCTCTATTGTATTGTGTATCTTCTATGTTTTATTTCCAAATTTGTTTTATTTTATTGTTGCGTGATCATATTTTTCTAACACCTCTTCATGCCATGCATTTCCTTTCCTTTCCATGCCATGTCAATCCATTCCCTACCTTTTCATGCCTCTCCATGCCATCCCTTGCATTTCATTTCCTTTCTATGCTATTCATTACCTTTCCTTGTCAGGCCATGCCATGTGATGCATTTTTCTGTGTTGTCATACCATGTAATGCCTTTCCTTTCCATGCATTGCATTGCCATGCCATTCCATGTCGTTCCATGCCATGCCTTGCCTTTTATTCACTTTCCTTTTGTTTCCATACCATGCCATGACATGCCTTTCCTAGGAAAGGAAAGGCATGGCATGAAAAGGAAAGGCATGGAATGGAACTTCAATTCCTTATTGATCCATTCCATGTCATGCCATGCCTTGTCTTTCCATACCATTCCTTACCTTTGCATATCATGGCATTCCTTGCCTTGGCATACCATTCCATGGCATGTCATGCCTTGCTTTACCTTGCCATGGCATTTCAAGGTAAGGCAAGGCAATGCATGCCATGGAAAGGAAAGGCATGGCTTGGCAAGGCAAGGAATGGCATGGAACTTCAAGGCCTTATTGATCCATGCCATGTCATGTCATGCCATTCCTTGCATTTTCATTCCATTCCATGACATTCCTTACCTTTCCTTTCCATGCCATGCCATGCCTTGCCTTGTGTTTTCATGTCATTCCTTGTCTTTCCTTGCCATGCCATGACATGGAAAGGAAAGAAAAGGCATGGCATGAAACTTCAAAACCTTATTGATCCATGTCATGCCTTCCCTTTTAATGCCTTGCCATGTCATGCATTGCCTTTCCTTTCCATGACATGTCATGCCATTCCATGTATTTCCTTGCATGTCCTTTCCTTTCCTATCATTGCCATGCCATGCCATGGAATGCCTTTCATTTTCATGCCTTTCCAGTCCATGCCTTGCATTTCCTTTCCTTGCCATGCCATGCCATTATTTGCCTTGCATTTCCTTGCCATGACATGCCATGATTTTCCTTTCTTTTCCATGATTTTCCATGTGTTAAGCCCTAATATTTGTTCATTACCCCTTAATTGAGGCATATTACATTAGTAATGTTATTTTATTTATGTCATCTTTATTCCATTAGTTGTAATTATACCTCCTAGTCTCCTATATATGCCAAGGAGACATTTTCATTTGGAATCATCTTGGAATTGTACATTTATGTGGGCATAGGGAGGTTGTCCCCTCGAAGAGGCTTATTATATGAATTTCTCTCTTTTTCAAGGTGTTGATTACTTATTCTAAGGTTTCTCTATGCTATATTGATATTTGGTTCTTAACATGTGGTATCAAAGCTCAAGGTCTTAGGGTTTTGTTTCTACATATGAGACACCTTGGAATTTTCGATATAACTTGTTTTATACAATGTTTCATAAGGAACGACTTAGAGGATATTTAGTAGACCGATCAAGGTATGTTGGGTTAAAATTTTAGCTCTTGAGGCCTTATAATTTCGAAGATACAGCCTGTGCAAGATAGGGTTATGGAATCATCCTGAACTGAGTCATTACAGAATTTTCGCTATAATTTTTTTTCTGTAATGTTTCAGACCCTGAACTTCGGAGGATATTCACATAGATTAGTAAGGTATCTGCGGTAAAATGTTAAGCTTCTAGGTCATCTTAAATTTGTAGATACACCCTGTGGAAGATAGGGTATTTGACTAGTTTCAAGAAGGTGTTCCAGATAAAACAATCATAACGTCTTCCTAGAGTATCCAAATGGAGTGAGACTAGTTGCATTGGATAGTGGACAATATTTAGTATTTCTGGTACGAGTTTCAGAATTTTATATCTATTATTGTCTGCGGGGCACGCTATACAAGTGACATCTCCCGGAAAGGCCAAAAATCAACAAGTTTTTGGGAAGCTACTGTAAATTCCACTTGGCACATACAATTTTGATCATACCTGTGGAATTGCAGAGAAGAAATATCAGAGAACTAAAAAAAATAAAGTTTCATACCCAGAAGGGCTGAAACTTTGGAGATACAACAGAAGAAATATTGTCTAGCAGAACCACCTCAAAATCAAGGTTCAAAAATGATACTCGGCCAACATGCCACCCAAAAAGGGAACTTCTACACCAAATAAGCCTCCAAATAATCCTACATGGACTCTTGATGAAGGTGAAGAAATGCGTAGGGACATAAATGATTTACAAAAGAAGACAGTAACAAAAGATGAACTACAAGAGATGATGGAGGGTTTAAAAGGGGAG
>SNQJ01S0227701.1:0-14333 GCA_010110895.2 Picea sitchensis | reverse complement strand
ACTTCTAAAGTGCTAGCACTTTAGGGATTTAGAATCCTACCCTAGGCAAGATTCTATGGACAATTTACTAAGTGGAATGAACTAGAAAGAGGAAGAAAAACCTTATGGTCCTCTCCTATGGTTAAAGCAAGAAATTTCATAATATTTAACACGAACAAGTAAAATTTACCATTAACATTCAAAGCATGAAATGAAAATTTCATATTTTACTTACTTTACCAAGAATAATCAAGCATAAAACCCTAGTTTGCAGAAAATTCCACCATAAATGAGACAAGAAGCATCCAAACTTTCTCTCCAAGAGGTGTGCATGACTAAAAGAGCGAATGTTTCCCTAAAAGGGATAAAATTTCAGTCCTATCCTCTTGTGTGAGGAATAGTTATGGTGAAAAATGACCCCCTTAATTTCCCATTAAAATTCATTTTTTCCAAAATTTAATTTATTTAGCACAAAATAAAACCCTAAAGGGTGATGCCATCCCTTTCTAGGGTGACGTTGTCTCCCAAGTGGGATGTTAGGCTGGAAAAGGTGCAATGTTCTGCCTCTAAGGCCATACCTCATGTGCCAAGTGTCCAAATCAAGTCTTCCTCCATCAAAGAATCACCTCCACCAATCCCTAATGACGTCATGGGAAAGTAGGGTGACATCCAAGCCTCCAAAGGATAGTGTCCAAGTGGAAGGATGTAGGAGCTTGTCCACTAGTCATGTCAGAGTGCCTCCAATGAAAATTCTCTCCTTCTTCAATGTTCAAATGGTGATCACAATCTTGTCCCAAAAATGGGATTTATGCATCCATCCTTTGGCTCCAAATCCCGCATGAATGTTCGAACAAATTCATATCCTCATGTTACTTGTTCACCAAGAAAGGTCTTGCAAAGATAATCACATGCACCCTCCAAGGGTCCATAAGTCACAAGAATCATTCCAAGTAAGCCACATATAATAATGGAACCACCCAAACATGTGCATCAAAACCCATTTTAAAACTAAACAAATGCTCAAAGACCTTATACAATTTGTAAAATTTAGGTGTGGGACAGGTGTTAAGGCATTCCATTAGGTTAGTTAATCCCCAAGCCAAAGGGTTTTTCTAGGGGAAACATATCTAAACCATGTGTGAGTATGAGGTGGAATGGGGTAATAATTATAGGCATGGGGTTCATGACATACAAGGGTGCGTATAGTCTCATTTTTGGGTGCCTTTGTAGAGGGTGTGTTTCCCTTCGTCTGCAATGCAACATTTTTCCAAGCCTCTGTTTTCCATTAATTGATTAAAGTCCAAAAAAATTGGGTACTATAAGACATGGAAAGAAGAGAGTACCACAATGTCACTTGAAGCTTAGGTACACCAAGTGCCATATGCATGGATAGAAAGGGACACCACATAAAGGCACCTCCTCGACAAGTGGGACATATATATAATGTGAGTTTGTTTTTGCATGTATTTCAATTATTTTAGGAGAAACAATTCATTGTTTTCAAGACCTCTTGGATGAGAATATAGAAGGTTCATGATTGGATTTTATCTTTCTTCCATCTACATTTCCCTCTAGGCCTTCAGCCCCTTCTTCCCATGAAATGAGGTAAAATCCCTTCTTGGTTCAGTGCACCAGAAAACCCAAAAGATAAGGAGAAGATCTGGAAGAAGCATGTAAAATGATAAGTATGATCGAGAATGGTATGATGACTCTTCAAGGAACCCCCCAATAGCACCCCATTCCCAAGGGTTACCAACTTACTAGGACACAATGATACCCACCAAGGTTAAATAAGGCAAAAGATATAATTTCTAAGCAAACGTTATGTAATCAAAAAAGAATTATTTGCAACATATTCAAATGCTTCAATTATTAGAGGGATACTTACCATGATACCATACTTATTACCTCATGAATCAAGACCTATTGTCCTCTGGGGCCAAGCCAGTGTGATGGATGTTTCTCTGCTGCTGGTGATGTATGGTGATGCATCAATGAATAGGATGGGGAACTATGGGGCTATGCTAGTCAATATGGCTCTCGACACTCCACGTATGCTACCTGTGTGCCTCGAGACATGATCTCCTTAATTACCCATAGTTTGAGGAGGTAACAATATCATTAATGATATCATTACATTTATCATTATTGTTACAATAAGTTAAGGTGTGCACATTATTATATGCACTTGTGATTTTCCATTTGAATTATGCATAGATGATTTCATGAGATAAAATATCTCAGGGATTCATAACATATACAATACACACTATTGTGTATCATAAATGTTGTTCACCAGTGTGTATTACTGATATAAATTTCTTGATGCTTCAAATATTTAAAATACACATTGGGCCATTAAAATATGTCAAATGCATAGTGTTGGTATTTTGAGGCACCCACTTGTATTAGTGCATTGTGTACTAGTTAGTTATAAACATAAGTACCATGTCGGTGCACTTTATTGATTTAAGTGCACCATGAAAAAACTTTTGGTGATAATAAAGACAAAAATTTCTCCAGAAAAAATATAAAGTGAAAAAAACAAAAAAAACATGAGAACACACTTTAGAGAAAAGAATTAATCTAGACTCTAAAGAAGAATCAAATCTATAAACTAATGAGAATTTACAACTTAACCCTAACAAAAAAAAATGCAGTACTTTGTTTTTATTTTAAGTGTTGTGCATAACCATAAAATGAAAATGAAAAGAGTAGAGAAATTAAAAGTAGAATGAAATAATGATACAAATAGAGTAGATAAATACATGACCAAAATCCTATCTTTTACATAGAAGTTCCACTAAGTTCAATCTATAAGATAACAAACATCTTTCAGTATCTTGCAAAAATCTAGATTAGAATTGTCCAAAACATATCTCGATGTTTTTAGCAAAGATACAAGAACATACTAGGGATTACAAAGAAATCAAAAATAGGAAAAGTGACTCTTGAATTCAAGGGAATTGATACATTTGCTTTGAAATATTCATTGCCTTTACAAGTTGTTTGCTAGTTAGTGCTCAACAAAATTTAGATAGGTAATCTGTAACAAAGAACTGCAAAAAGTGATTAATAAAAAGGAAGGCTCAATGTTAGGTACCAGATCTATTATAATAGAAGAAAATAGAAATACTGCAGAGAATAATAGTGGAACAACACAATATATGAAACCACAACACCAAAATAATACCTTTATTGATATAAAACAATGCTCACTTGCCTCTTCGAGGAGGAAATATCTAGCAGAGTAGCACTCTATTACAATAATTCTCAAGACCAGAATTCCCATGCCTCATACTCTTATTTATATTTTCTAAAGATCATTCTATAGGAATATCCTTCTAGAAGTGGGAGCTTCTATTAGGTCTTCTTACAGTGACTCGTTTAAATTTATTAAATATTCCTTATTAACTAATGCCATCCTTTATTACATGCAAATATATTATTACACCTATGTGACGGGTTGGGGAGGTTAGGTCTCTAACATGCCCTCCCGCTTGAAAAAGATTCTTGTCCTCAAGGCTTGGGATGAGGAAACTCTTGCAGAATGGTGGTTGGCTCCCAGTGGGCATCTTCTGGAGTTGTATCTTTCCACTGCACTTGTTATCACTCCAAGAGTCTTTCCTTGACTGTAAAGGGGACGATCTTGGTAACTTAATCAAATGTTTAAATAAGGGTATAAATTGGATCAAGTTGAGTAACTTGCTCATAAACTCACTCACTCAGACACACATGAACGTACTCAGACAAACAAGGCTTTCTACTACACTGTTCAGATAGTTTTAAAGGATATGATAGATGGAGAATGCTTGAAATACTAGTAGAATTATACAAACAACAGTTTTGTATGAATGACTAGCCATCACAAGAAAAGACCTGTAAATATTTGTATACCAATGCAGAGATAAGAATGACAGTTATCAATCACTGAATAGACATAGATACATAAATATACTTCATCCACAAGTATAGAATAAGAATAAAAATGAAAGTTTGAACAGCATAATGAAAGAATATTTGTTGGCACAAGGGAAGACCTAGGGTTCAATGCTTCAATAGAACACCAACAAAACCCTAACTACCAGCCCTTTCGGCAACACCTGCGAAGTAGATGAAGTATCACCCGCGGTAGAGGCAGGGGGGGTTGCATTACTCAAGTGTCTACAACCTAGCTGGGACATAGATCTGTGATCACAATACTTAACAGAGCACTTAGCCAATGATATTCATTAGTCTTTAACCCCTATTCACATTGCAGGTTAAAACTCTAATTATAGAACATCGTCATATTGACCAATATCTAATACGTTAATTCACTTATCACATAACATTAAGTCAGATCTAACATTCATTCACATCATAAATCACTAAGAATCAACTGGATCTATCATACATCTAGATTAAGAAAATAAGTACATAAACAACATGAACACCATAGCACAAATCACATAGACACAGGATATGTGTGGTTCACCCTAGTGTGGGGCTACGTCCACAAATATTCTTCTCTTCTTATTAGTCTCTTCTAATCTTCTTACATGCACCAAGCCACAATGCCAACTCTGCATAGGATAGGAGATCTATGTGCACCTCGCTAGATCCTCCTTCCTCGAGTTAGGTTCAAGCGTAGAGCCTCTACACAGTTTGTGCACAAAGCACATACAAAACACTTGCACTTAGCTCTATAAACCTTAACACGTTCGTGCGCAAATCCAACTAGCCATGCACTAATTCGATCAATGACTAGTAACTAGTAGGTCTACTTATTACATCGCCTAGATACTTATTTATACATTACAAAAGGGGCCTAAACATGGGTAATACTCATGGGTCAACATACCATACCCGTTACATAAACCCAAAAATCCCACAAAAGGGGGCGAAATCCTGCGATCTCTGCTTTGCCTGGGCGCTCTGTCTTCGACTAGCTTGTAGAAGTCCCAAAAATGGTCAAACACGACCAAGGTTCTCCAAAACTTGGTCGAGGGCCAATAGGCCCCCAACACTCACATGTGACTCATCCCGAGTCACTCTAATCTGTGCAATTCTGCTTCAAAGGCCTTGAGCTTGGCTCAAGCTACCTCGACTTGCTGCTTTGCCAGAGCCTCCTATTCGGTGAACTCCTGAATGAATTTCTCGGTGAGAGTCCCTTCCAAGCATTGTTCCATCGTGGTGACCACTTATTCCAATTGTGCACCTTGTCCCTCGATCTCTTCAAAAAGTGTGCAGGCTTCGTCCTACACCGACTGGAGTCTCTGGGTCACTTCCATGACTCTGCTCTGAATGGCATTGACTTGTTGTTGAAGTGCATGCACCTCCTGTGACCTTTTCATATTCTCTACCACTGAAAGCAGCTTCAACTGTGATTGCACTATCGATTCCTATTGTTTTGCCTCCTGGAGCTATGAATCCAATGTCCTCAGATCCGGGTCTTCTGCAAGGCGCTCATAGGTCTATGCACTTCGGTTGCTTGTTTGCTTGCATTCTAAAGCTAATTCCTTGATTCTTTCGACTGTTCTTCTAGCGGTTTCTTCCCTCTAATCTCGCACTTCCTGTGAAGTGCTCAAGACTTCTTGTAGTTCCAGTTCTGCTACTATTGCTTGAAGTTGTTGAATGGATTTAGTGAGATTCCCCACTTGGATATTAGCTTTCTCTTATTCCATCTATACCAGGCTCGACATAGAGCAAAGTTCTCTATTTAATTATTTTCTAACCCCAATCTGCTCTATGAGCAGCTGGTCTTTTTCTCTCTGGATCTGCTCTCTGTCCTCTTCCAACTTCGCTCGAAGGTCATCTTTCTTTTACTGGGAAACCCGACATTTCTTTAGGGCTTCCTCATTTGCTTGCTTCAAGGCCTCTGTGGCTTGTTCTTTTTCTTCTTGTACTCGTCGAAGGTAAGCCTCTATCGCATCTACTAATCTGCATAGTTGGGTAGGCTCATCTCCCACTTCTATATCTTTTGATGACGATGACGCAGTGGACATTGCGCGGCTCGAATATAGGGTTTGTTGTACCCCTTTCAGCTCTACCTAGATCCTGTCATACATTGTCTCCTACTTGGCTTTGTTTCATTGCAAAATATCCTCCGAAGTGTCTGCTACAGCTACGATGATGAGGTCAATATCATCCACTGTGAGCATAGTCTATGACTGGGGCTTATTGGCTCCTGACTTCTTTCTCACTGAAGGTTTCTTCGGAGAAACCTTTCTTTTATTTGATCTCTCAGCCTCCGTAAGGGGATCCTTAGGTGGTGTCAATTCACCCTTTTCTTGCTTGTCTTCTTCCCCTTTCTCCTCTTGGTTTACTTTGTCGCCTCCTTCTCCTCTAGGTGAATCAGATGCAATTTCCTCTGATGCATTTTTTATTTCCTGCACCTCTTCCTTCTTCTTCTTCTTCTTCTTGGCACTGATCGGTCCATCATATTCTTCTCGAGTGACCACATGACTTCCGATGATATCGGGGTTGGAGAGCTCTGTCTTCTCAACTGGTACAAGGTATTCAGCCGACGATTCCTTGGTTATCTCCTCCATGTATTCATCGGTTAATTTGTAATACGACTGCAGCTCCTCCTTTCTTTCATCTTTGCGCGTAGTGATGTAAATGAAATGCATGTATGCGCGGAACTTCACTATTGGCCTGTAACTATGCAAGGTATTCAGAGTCATTCAGGGGAATGACTCAATGGCTTTCTTAAGCTATATGTAGAAAGTGTGGAAGACATCGTTCGACTGCCACTGCATCGCTATATCGCTTGAATACCACAAGGTAGTGAACCTCGCGTCTAGTAGTTCGGACAACTCGACTTCAGGGAAGGTCGCTCCCTCCGGCATCTCCCAAGCAACAAAGGCAACGAGAATCAAAGACCAATTGAAGTGAAACTTGTAGCCCTGGTCCTGCGCTTCACAACAATCCTACTCCAACTGGTTGATGAGGTAGCTCGCCCAGTTCATCTGCTTCCCTTCAATGCACTTTCCTGCGAGGTTGATGACGAACCCCATGACTTGCATTGGTATGTTCTTCCTGATGAGCTTACCAATGATCAACTAGAAAGCTAGGCGCACTACGCCATCTTGGATGGAGGCTACCTTGTATCCATGTTTCCCCTTCTCCACATCATCGTAGGTGTCCTTTATTTGCTACACCAGGGCGTGATCTGCAACCTTCCCTGGGTATAATTTTTGAGGGTCCAGTCCCTGCATGCTTAATCCAATGATCATGTGGATTAGCGCCAGATCCACAGTCATGCACCTATCTAATCACAGATAACCTCCATGGTAGCACGAAATGAGGAGTTTAACACATGCGTTAACCTTCTGATGTCTGTTGAAGTGGGGTATCTTCATGACGTTGAGGATGGTGGACCTCGTGACCTCCTTATTCCATGGTTGGGGGACTATCTTTGACTTCTTCCCCCTTGTCTTTGTCAAGTACTTATGCGGTGCGAGAAATTCATAATTCTTCCTGTCTCCCAGGTTAAAGTTGTTGATATTAAGGTCAGGGATCAGTCCTAGCTATGGTCCCATTGCGTGTATCCCCTTTGGGAGGTACACAGTGATGAGGGTGTACTCGAAATTTCTCTGAACACTGTCACAACTAATCGTGCCAACCATAGGTGGGATGTATTCGGGCAAGACTGACGGGATGATCTTCACGGTCACCAAGTCATCGCGGTGCTTACTTCTCTTCTCCGTCGTGGTTCGAGATGGCCCAGATCGACTAGATCATCGTGTAATTGAGGGGGATGCTTGCAATCCTCCCATCGATGAGGCCTGTACTCCTGCAGACATGACCTTCTCAACCATAAGGTCGATCAAGATTTCTTCTACGGACTTCTCTATTGTGCTACTTTCGCCCGACATACACACTCGTGGTCAAATGCTCGGGTAGGCGAACAAATGCTCAAGGTAAGAAAAACGGGTGGTGAGGTCTCGATAAGCACAATGCGATAGAAATTAGTTCTTTGTGGGCTCAGATAATCACAATTTGCAAAAGTGTCCCCGGTGAGACATTCGACGGATTAAATAGACAAGTCGTAACAGATTCCTCCAACGGGCATGCATGACTCAATCCATTCGTTATGGCATGGTCCCAACGGTCCAGTGGCAATCTTTCTGACAATAACTGTCGGGATGCCTCCAACAGTCATATTGCTTCGCCGTGGCGAAGTTCCAGTCTGCGTTGTTCTTCTATTCTGGTGATGTTCAAGTTCCGTAAGCCTGCTTTCTGCGAAATCTTCTCTTGAACCTTACGGAATTTTTCTATCTTTGCTTTCTTTTTGTTGATCTTTCTGGCCTTCTTTCCTGTGATCTGAGTCGTTGGATCCTATTATCACCCTGTATTTTGCCAGGTCGAGGAGAAAATCGGCAGGGGTAACCACAAAACCTCTTGGATTTAAGAATCTAGCCCTCCAAGACTCAGAGAGGAATCTCTCTGTATGATTTAACTTTGTTGGGATGAGATATTAGGCTAGTTATGAGGATAGAGGGTTTGTTTTTAGAGTTTCTGGCTGAGACAAAAAAAGAGGGCCATTGGGCAAAATGGAGTCAAAAGGTCACATATAATTCAATGAATGAATAACATAGACATATGTAACCAGGAAAGACAATCACATCAATGTATCCTTATAATTTATGAGATGGAAAGTGGAAAAGGTCAGAGGTCATTTCAAATGCAAAGTAGAGCTTATCCGAATTCTACATTCAAACTTGGAGGAAAACATAAATATTGTTTCAAGCTAGTATAGGGTGTTAAGAAAAAATCATGTGCATCCTCTTCTCATAAACAATACAGAAAGAAACAGTATGTAAAACAAGAGAATAACAAGTTACAATAAGAAGAACTTCACCACATGACCATGACACAAGAATCTGGAAACAAAATATCTTTGTATTCATCCAAAAAAGTCACTTACAGCCTGTTGAACATATTTACAATAGATGGAGATGTCACCATACCATTCTTCCCTCTAGGTCTAACCACTATGTCAAATTGCATTCCATCTTTTATAACTTCTAATTACATCCAAATCCTACAACTAGGGGATCAGATCTCCTCAATAACTAATTATAGATATTTTCTGTAAATACCTAATTAATACAAAATCACAATAGAGATCTCATCTCATATCCCACGTCATACCATATATTCTAAGTCTATTAAAATATATGGATTTTTACCACTCAAAAGGGTAAAAATCGAAAACTCTTCCTGTTAATTAGGATCCAAAAAGGTAGGGAGAGTAAAACAAAATCCCAAGGAAAGAGCTAAACTTTGACTTTCTTCAAAGACCAAACACAATTCGATATCAAACTTGATAGTAGCATCTTGGAGATGTATTGGCATTAGAAAATTATCCTGGAGATCTAGGATATCATTGAAAAATATGTTTGTCCTTATCTGTAGGGATCTCTGTGTATTTTGTTGATGACAGAGCTTTCAACAACTAAGAGACCAAAACATGGTGTATTTAGCTGTCGATATCCTGGACTTGATTTTCGACAGCTAATTTTGGATTTTGCAACTGCCCTTAGCTAGCGAAAATGATAACTGCTCCAGAACTTAGTAAAAAATGGTTTAGTTTGATCCTCAATCCCGCTTCATCAATCATGGTCACCTCCTCTCATACCAAGGGCATCTTCAGCCAAGGTATCAAGCCTGAGGTGAGCTTTGGGTTTCAAATTTTGTGAACAATATTAAACCTCAACATCTTGTTCATATTCTTTAACCTTCCATTTTGTTTAATCAGCTTCTTGTTTTTGTGCTTTGCAGTTTCATACTTGATGCCCAATTGATCTAATGCAAATCCAATTTTGAGGGAAGATTTCTTAAGAGTCTCATTTTCTTTCTTCAGGTATATTTCTAACACTTTGAACTCATCAATTTCCTGCTTTAGTTTCTTGACCTTAGATTGTTTGTTGACCTTCTTCTTTGATGGTGTCTCGGCTTCTTCAGGGTTTTCCTTTTCCATAGTTGCTGGCTCAGCTTCCATTTCTACAGCTAGGGGCTCTGAATCAGAATCTAAATATGGCAAGTTCAGGATATTTGTTGCTGCAATTTTTCCTTAGTCCTTTGCCTATTTCCCAAATTCTAACTTCTTCTTTTCTTTCTCTAATTTGGAGGGAGAAACCTTGGTGGCAATTTCCACAGGAGACAATGCTCTTCTTTTCCTTTTTCTAGTTTTTAGGGAGGTTAATTCCTGCGATGGGGTTCCTCCTTTCTTAGGGTGAACCTCTTGCCCAAATTCTCCCCAAAACAATAAAAAGTCCGAATTTTTGTTCCTCCTGCTAAGCTCTTCTGAAACTATCAACTTGATCATCCCATGATGGAAATGATTATTGTTGGCTTCCTTAGGCTTGGCTTGAACTTTAGAAGACATCTTGGCAAGACTCTTGAGAAGGTAGAATGACATGTTAAGAGGTTGCTTTCCTGTGAAATGGAGGAGTAGTCTGAAGTGATAGAGCATGGTTCTTCCATACCTCCCCTCATAGGTGATGTAGACCTGGATCATCTTCAACAAAGTTTTCCATTTATCCTCCGAATAGCTCCTGGGGATATTCTCCTTCCACTTCATATGTTGATGTTCTTCTTGGAGAAAAAATATGAAATCAACTTCTTTGGTTGAGGTAGTCTTAAACCACCTTTCTCCTGCACCATGCATCTATGTGGTAGCTACAACACTGGCCTCATCAATCTCCATTACCACAGGACCAAGCTGAACCTTTAAGCCATCAAAGCTCTTAGAAAAAGCTTATGTAATACCCTGATGATACCCTTGTAGCTTTTGATAGAACCTATAGCATATATCTTCCTTGAAAAGTTCACAGACCTTAGGGTGGGCCTCCAAGTACGAAATATCCTGCAGTTCCTTTCTCGGCAAGGCACCTCCTGCTGATCTCTTCATTACCAAAATTCCTGAAAACACCTTTAACAGAAACTGTACATCTTACAAAGTATTTAGGGTATGTGAAGGTGAATGATAGACTTATATGATCATGGAGGTGGAGGTATAATAGTGAGAAATGAGGATAGAGTCGAAGGATGAAGGGTTTGGGGTACCTGTGTGCAACTTTAAAACAATCACAAACTGATAATCGACAGATTCAAAGCATAGGAAGGATTCTGATCATTTTTCAGGATCAAGTGAATTTAGTGGGCACGATCCAGGTTATGATTTCTTGATTTGAACAATAGATGGACAAATCATGATTCCTTTTTGGAGATCAGGCGAATGATTGTTGAAAACGGTTTTGGCAGCATACCAATAAATCTTGACCTGCGTACAATCGACGATATGGGAATGACAAGACTCTTTCAAACCTTAGTGATATTCGAGACTTTTGGCAGCTAATGATAGGCATGACCAAAAGTTTTAACTTTTGGTAGCTAACGACTATAAGATATTTCTCTTTTAGCTACTGAAAACCAAACTTTCTGCCCCAATTGAGATATAACCAAATTCATGAAGACAATTGATTTAACCACTTTAAACCTTCACAATATCATGGGTGTGCATCATAATTACAACTCACCATGTGACAACACTAGGTATACTTAGATATTTGATTTGAAGCATGGATATACCGCTAGGCTATTACCCTTGAGCACCTTATCATGAAAACATTTTCAACATGATCAGAAAAATTCCCAAATAGATAACTAGAGAACAAATGACTATATCATAGGACCCTAACATAGGCTCCAATTGGGGATGACAACTCCTGAGGAGGTGTCAAGAATCTCAGATCTTCGAATTCGTAAATAAGTGCCTTATCGATTGGGTTAATCCCATAACCTATATCTTGATCAGTCATGCAACTTAGTGACTGGAAACCAACTGATTATTCATTCTGGCTTTGACTGATTTTTTGAAATAAAACAAAAATAAAATAAACCACGTGCTTTCCCAACAAGCTTATTTGCATACTGTGAATAGATAATTAAAAAGATGTTGATCTGACAATCTTATTGATGTACATATATCATATTCTAACCTGAGAATGCATGATCTTAATCAATATGAAATATCCAATATAACCAATCAAAAATTGGATATAGAACCTGGGCTCTTTCACTATTTTTCACCAAACTTAGATGCAAATCTGGTAATGATATGTGATAGAGATTTCTCTCCTGATCTTCCTTACATGAAACTTGATAAATCTGGAAAACAACTAAACTACTGCAAATGTATTGTGGCCCTATAATGAAAAAATTCTTCATATAGATATCTATAGGTTCCAAATAGACTTGACTTATTTCTTGGTGTTTGGAATCAGTCCATTCAACTTCCTGACCTTGTGCTGCATGTGGGGTTTTCAAGTCTTTAAGCATTTCAGGATATGTTTGAATTTCATCTGATGAGTTTTGTATTGATATTTATACTGAACTAGACAATGGGGCAGACTATCTGATCATATCCATGTCATAACAATTTTTGAAATCATTAGGGGTAGATGAAACCTGACTTTGAAAACACAAACCATCCAGCATATCAGCTATAGGGTCATAAAATGTTTTGGATGACTGTGGGATTTTCTTTACTATCATTTCATGGCTTACACTGTGATTCTCAACCAGGATATGACCAAGATTCCCTCTCAAATATTGAAATGAACTAAGCATAAGGGTATGGAATCATAATGGATCAGCTCATTACCTATCATGGGATTTTTGATTTCATCTAAATTTTGACCTTCAAAAAGACTCAAAGGTTGGACCTATGGATCAGTTTTTGTATCATCCCTGTTGTTCTTCCATCATCCATCATCCTTTCTATTTACAATCTGATTGCAATGTTCTCTCAGGAGTGAGGCAAAACACAGGGGCAAGCAATTTGCACTTTCTTGAAATTTGTCTGTATTTTCCTCCTTGCAATCTTGCCTAGTATGCAGGGTTTGATTGTCATCTTGGCATTGTGATAATGGGAATTATTATTCCCATGAAGATAGTGTTGGTTTCTCTGAGCAGTCAACATCAAACCTAGACACATAATCATCAATCTGATGATCATATCCTGGAAATTCATCTACATATGCAAGGTCATCAAACATGCACATCATCTCAGGAGAATTCTCGACCACCATATGATTTTGAATTTCATCTTTGGTTGTATCATGGATTGAGTACATGAAGTAATCATTAGGTGGATCAGAATACTGAGGCTGAATTGGAAAAATATTGGGGACATTGATATTTATCCTTTCTAGCATTAATGGAACATAATGCTTTCGAACAACAAGTTCTTCTTTCCTGTTAATATTATGCATCACTTCATTGATTGTGTCGGTCATAATGTCGAGTTTTATTTCTGAAGATATCGACCGTTCTTTTTCTATTTTTTCTTTCAACAATGCTTCTAACTTTTCCTTTCTGTTAAGTAGGTTAGCTTCCACATCAACTGCAACATTTTTCATTTCTTCAAGGGTTGCAGTGTTCCTTTCTCTTAATTGGAACGCCATCTCTGATTTGAAAGCATCAAGGTAATGCAAGTGAGACAATCCTGGGGGTGGCCTTATATCAACATGCATTGCATGGTATACCTTATTGAACCTGGATGAAAAGTGTTGAATTGTCTCCCCTGGATGTCTTTTAAAATGCTCATACTCTTCTAGGATGAGAAAGATATTTCCCATGATTACCCATTGATCTAGGAAAATTTGTATGAATTGATGGAAGTATCTTATGCTTGCGGTTGGAAGATTCTTAAGCCAATTCTTAACCTTACCTTGAAATGATAAGGCAAACATCCTAATGCAGACATCATCATCTTCCACCTTGAACATATCCAGAAAATCCTCAAGACGTTGGATATGCTTTTCAGTAGTGATCTATACATTTTCTCCATCAAACCTGGGCAAATTATTGGTGTAATTGGAAGGGAGGTCTATTACAGGAAAATTCCCCTACGAACAAGTGGATTTTCTCTTGAACCCTAAATCTCTAAGATCAAGACAGAAAGGTGCTAACTTTGGTCATTGACATCCTTTTAAACCTAGCTAAGTCCATCAAATAGAGAAAAGGAAGTAGATGTACCTTTTTATGATGTTTGTCCTTTCCCAATCCAAGTTGAGCCTTGATCTCCAAGATATTCATCAAGTCTTGCAATCCAATAACAGCAAAGACAAAACAAATTCCTATTCTACCACAATTAATCCAAAACTAGATCTATCTATCAAAGACAAGTTCATGTAGACATACACAACCTTGAAAGAAATCGGCCAAGCACATGTATTAATGAGAACTAGATAGCAATACTTACATCCTTTGATGAAGTTGCAACAACCTCTTCCAGCTCTCCTTGTCCATCCCCTTGCTCAAATAATCAACGATCAAAATGAATATGCCTTCACTGA
>SNQJ01S0227700.1:0-14500 GCA_010110895.2 Picea sitchensis | reverse complement strand
AAGTTTGATAACTACCTCATTACAAGTAAGCATTATAGTTGAGGTAGCAGTCTTTGAAAAGTATTATACTTGGTAGCATATTGAGATAAATGCTTATTACCAGATACAACTAACATATCCTCTAGGAGAAACTTCTTTTGATGTTTCTAGGTTACCATGGAGGAATGTTTGATCACAACACTAGAAGAATGTTGATCTCATTTTGTATAGTATTTCTTACCTTTTATCTTGGTTTCAGGCAGGTCACAAGTGATAGCTCTAAAGGAGCTACTGTGACAATTATTTGTGCTATTGTTTTATTACTATTATCAAAAGAGTATTATTCTTGCTTGTTGTTTTGTTGACCTTGTTTCAGGTCACATGTGATAACCTTGAGGAACCTATAGTGAAGGTTGTAGAAGGAAACAGATTACATGAGACATGAAACTGAGTATGTACATGACCATATACACTCATGTACCAAAGAAGATGAATCCGAAGCTTTGTTTTTATCCAGAGTATCTCATATGGAGATTGATTGTAAAGAGAAGAAGGATCCCAATATGATCAAACATTAGAACAAGAAATCACGATAGAATTGTTCAAAGCATAATGAAGCCACCTTGAAAGGATGCAGAATTCGTTTGAAGTATGACTCAGTTTTTAATATTAATACTTGGTATTCAACACCAAGTATATCTTGCAGAGATTATGAAGTCCTTGTGGACTCAAAAGAAATCAAGAATAGAGTTAGCCTGATCTCATAAAGGATCAAATGAAGAGACATCTTCCAGTAATAGGAGACAGATGCCATGATAAGACTAGATCATAGCTTCAAATACTTCTAGGAGATATGAAATCTTTTGGGAAGATTCCCTTGTTTCAATGACACATAAGGAACCCAGTCAGAAAGATTGGGATATGGATTTTTCCATGACACTAGAAGGGAATTCAGTGTTGACTTCCAAGATTGATATAACAGATCAAGCAAGTTGCAGATGTACAAAGACCAGATTTTTTCCAGAGGATTCTCCTAGAAAGGGGGAGAATACTATGACGAGACACTTACTCCAGTAATTGAAGAAATAGTTCCAGTACTCATGAAGACAACCAGAACAACCATAACAGTATGAGATTTAGGGGTAGCAATCCCTATATTTGAGATTGTTATTGTGATGAATTAGAGGAGTTACTCTTAGATTTCAACAGTCACAGTGAGAATGGAACAATCATTCTCATCTTTAGAGAAACTGCAGGTGCATAGTCCTAGTTCCAGAGGAATAGTTGCAGAGAGAGTAGAGGACATACCCTCAGGTAGTGAGACATATAGTTCTTTGTAGAAAGAACATAGAGCTAGCACATGATTGTTGGAGGTGAAGCAAGTGTACCAGGATGGTACAATGTGATGTGTAAAATTGGATTTGAAGAGTGAATATAGAAAGACTCATGTCTGCAGGTTGAAGGAAGCTTTGTATGTCTTGAAGCAAGCTCCTAGAGCTTGGTATAGAAGAATTGAAAGTTTCCTGATGAGCTTGGGATTGAACAAGAGTAAAGATGATTCTAACCTTTACTTCAAGGTTATGAATGATGAGCCAGTGATGTTGCTACTATATGATTTATTCTTGATGGATGAAGAAAATATCATCAGATATTGCAAGAAGAAGCTCGCTACAGAGTTTGAGATGAAATACCTAATACATTATTTCTTAGGTCTTGAAGTTTGGAAGAACCCAGATAAGATATTCCTTAACCAAGGGATGTATGAAGTTGAAATACTGAAGAGGTTGATATATTGGAATGTAAATCCATGAACACACCCATGGAAACAAAGTTGAAGCTCCTGGTTGATACTTCGTTAGAATTGGTTGATGCTACGTTGTACAGACAGATCATTGGATCATTGATGTATCTCAAAAATACCAAGAAAGATATATGTTTTGTTGTGAACACCTTGATTTAGTATTTGGTAGAGCCTAGACGTGTTCACCTTGTTGTTGAAAAACATGTGATGAGATACCTTAAGGGTACGTTGGACTTTGGTCTCTGTTATAATGGAGATCATGACTTCATATTGATTGGTTATATGGATTCAGATTGGGCTGGAATGTTTTTGACAGAAATATCACTTCAAGATGTTGTTTCAGTTTGGGGTCAACCATAACTTCATGGCAGAGAAGAAAGAAATCCAGTATTTCTCTCAGAAAGGTAGAAGTGAAATACATTGTTGCATGTTCCACCTGTTATGAATCTATATGGCTTCAAAAGTTGTTGATAGGTCTATTTGATCTGGAGATGGAAGCAACCATGATTCTATGTGATAACCGGAGTTGCATAAAAATGATGGAGAACCATGTGCTCCATGATAAGTCAAAGCACATAGATCTGGTATCACCACATTCGTGATATGATGTAGAGAGGATATTTGAAGCTCCAATATGTTGGCATAGATGAGCAGGTTTCATATGTGTGGACCAAGCCTCTGTCTCGTGTAAAGTTTGAGCACTTTCGAGACAAGATTGGTATAGTCCGAAAGGACCTCCCTCGAAAGGGGGAGTCATGTTGATGATACTATGGTATCCTGCCAAATATCGGGTAGCTTAGTTAGGATTTTATATCCTAGGGGACTAATCATCCCTAGACAGATCCTGAAGGTCCAATAAGGGTGGTCTATCAGAGTACTTGTGCATGTATATGCTAGATATGGTAAGTAGTGGTAGCTCCGTTAGTATTTTTATAATCCTAGGGAATCTTATGATTCTTGGACATATCCCGAAGGTCCGGTAAGGACGGTCTATCAAAGTATCACATGGTAGCTCCGTTAGGCTTTTATATCCTAGGGAATCCTATGATTCCTGGGTAGCTCCTTAGGGACTGTCAGAGTACCAAAACATGTTGTTACACTTGCCTCATTATGTTTCCCCATGATGATGATGACGACGACGATGTTGTTTCTCTATCCTTCGTTATGTGATGATGTTGTTGTACCAATCTCGTGTTGTTGATGTTGGTGCACCAAACTTGTGTTGGTGATATTATTATTATATCTTCATGCTGATGATGATGCTACTTTAGATTCATGTTGAAGATGATGATGATGATGATGATGATGCTACTTCAACTTCATGTTGAAGATGATGATGATGATGATGCTACTTCAGCTCCATGCTGAAGATGTTGATGATGATGTATCATTCTTGTACTAATTGATGATGTTGTATTATTTTTATACTAATTGATGTTGATGCAGATAATAATGATGATGATTCCATTCCAACTCCATGTTGTGAATGATGATACTATTCTAGCTATATGTTGTGGCTAACGATGATGATACTATTCCAACTCCATGTTGTGAACGATGATGTTATTGATGATGAGAAAAACTTCCGATGATTTATATATGTGCCAGTCAGTGTTCAAGATGATGATGATGTTGTTTCCCTCTCTCTCTCTCCTGATGATGTTGTATTGTAGAATACCCTTCTTGTTAAGGGGGAGTGTTGAAATATTGTAACTACAAAGAGTATTCTAATTATTATTGAGCTATTATCATATAGATCAATCCCCTTTTTTGGATTTATCACGTCGAGACTTATGTATGAACAAATCCCCTTTTGTGGATTGATCATGTTGAGACTTATGTATGACCAAATCCCCTTTTGTGGATTGGTCAAACCCTAATTATATCATGTTATTTGAGAAGTCGTCCCTAGGGATAATTAAAGTAGCTTTAGCCACTAGTTGAAGAAGTCGACCCAACATGGTGAAGAGACACAACCCTAACGATCCTCAGCTAGTATAAATAAGAGAGGATAGCTCCTCATTCTCACACTCACTTAAGTCACTCATCTAGTGCACAAGTTTGAAGGAAGCTTCAATTATCGGAAGAAGGAAGAGAGAGGCACATTGCTCAGTGTTGGATATTCTCCAGTGTTTGTTTTATTATCTTGGTATTGTATTGGAAATCTATATTAAAGAAGTTTTTGCTGGGTTTTCTCCCCCATGAGGGTTTCCCAGGATGAATGTTGTGTACCTTGTGATTGTGTTTCTTTCAATGATCCTTCTTATGCCATTATTGTCTACTAAATTGAAAAGAACTTAATAGCAGCTCTAAATTTAACACTCTTTCTGTGGTGTTGTAATTCTGCTCAGATTCTGACAACTTTTTGCTTGCAAAGGCTATAGGATGGTCTAAGTCCCCTGCTCCTGGATGTGCCAGAATTTATCCAAGTTCTATAGCTGACGCATCTACGTGCACATGAAATGTCTTTTCCCAATCTGGAAATACTAATATATGTGTTGTCACCATCTTTTCCTTTAGAGTATCTAATCCTTGTTAGAAATCCTCATTCCATTGAAATCTAGTGTCCTTCTTTAACAATTTCTCCATTGGTGCAGTAATATGCACACACCCCTTTATAAACTTCTTGTAATAGCATTTATGTCCCAGTGTTTCTCTTAATTGATGCACCGACTATGGTGGTGGAAAATTTACAATGACTGCAATCTTAGCAGGGTCCACTAATAAACCTTGTTTACACACTATATGTCCCAACAATATCCCAAAAGATGTACCAAAAATATATTTCTTGATGTTTAATGATATATGACATTTCCTGCATATTTCCAACATTAGTCTTAACACTTCTACATGGTATTTTAACAGACTATATACAGTCCATTCATCCAGATATACTTCTAGAAACTTATGTATGAATTCCTTAAAAGAAGCTATGAATACCCTTGAAAATATAGTTGGTGCATTCTTCATCCCATGACTGTATATTGGTAGGATCCCATTTTGTAGAAAAATTAGTCTTATACCTGTACTATGGAGCTATTTTGATCTGATGGTAACCTAAGAATCCATCTGTAAATGAATATGCTTCCTGGCCTCCCATGTTATCTAAGACTTTATCTGTAAAAGGGGTAGGGAAAGAGTCATGTAAGAAAGCATAATTGAGTTTCCTCAGATCCACACAAATCCTTATCCCCCCTTGCTTCTTTTCTTGGAATACCATAGGACAGATTCATTCAGATTCCTCTATTGGTTCTATGATACCAGCTTCCAACATTCAGTCAATTTTTGCTTTCACTTTCTTCTTATACATTGGATTCAATTTGTAAGGCCTTTTCCTGACAGGTCTAGCCTCAGGTTTGAGGGGTATCTTCATCTCACCTATCTCCCATGCTATGTCCTTCATCTATGTAAAATTTGATGGAAACAGGTCACTGTATCCGTGCAGTAACTCTGTTATTCTTTCTACTGTTTTCTCATCCCAATAATATCCAATAATTGCCATTTTAGGATTGTCATTCGTCTTAATTTTGACTTTATTAACTTTGATTGGTGCAACAAATACTTCTAACTCCAGAGATGGACCTTCCACCTCTCTCTCCCCTTCAATTTATGTAATCTGGATGTTGCGCGGTTCATCTTCATTTGGTGCTTCCTCTTCAACATTATAGCATGAGAGTAAGTCTTTAACTGTGTGTATGTTTTGTTGTTGATATTCTATCATGATTTCAACCTCTGGTTCATCAATAAATATCACTTCTCGTATCAATTTCAGCATTGAATCAATGTTGGGGTTCTCATGTTCAAATGAGAAAGTTACTACAAAATTTTGTTGTAATCCTATCCATTCTGTAGTTCCTCTGCACATCTCCTGGTCTATGTACTAGTGCTCTGGGATCCCTTCCAATGTATGGATAAAGTGATGAGGCCATTCCTCTAGTGGTGTCATCCTCCACTGTGTTCTACACTTCTCCAAGAGCTCAACTGGTGTTCCTTTCCCATCATACTTATGCACTCTATTTATCCTCGGTGTTGCACCAAATATAATGCACAGTAGTCATTTACATTGATACCAGTACAAAATTATTTCTTTGTGCGCCCCCCACCATATTGTAGTTGTTTCCTTGAGTGCAATATCTAGGGCTCGGAGCCTTTGATTTTCTAACACTTCCTCTTCATATTTTGTCAATAATTCCTCTAAGTCATTTATCCCATGAAAACTAGGAGGTTCTATTATCTTTGTAACTACCCATATTACTGAACGATCTATTCTTGTGAACCTCCTTGTGGAAACCTCATGTAATCGTTGTTTCCAATTCTCCAAACCTATGTTTGAGTCGGAAGCATGTGATGTAATTCTTCTCCAACTGAGTACCCCATCTGCAGTTGGGTTAACATAATCCTCTTCTCGCATGGTGGTTCTATACAATTGGTTTATTTCTTCCAAATCCAAACAAGTGGCCTCTACAAACCTTTATCCTTCTGAAGGATACAATGGTGCAATGACTCTATATACACCTGATTCAAAGGTCATTTTTCTCATCTTCAAGTTGATTATATCCTAGTTATCAAATGACCAATCCAATCCAAGCATTGTTGGGTAAGGTTTTGTGCCATCTACTATCTATATTACTTCAAAATATTTCATAATGTGCACTCCATCCAAATATACTATCACACCTTTAATCCTTCCAATTGGTAACAATATGTGTTGATTTTCTAGTTTCAACTGGACAAGTGAATAGCCTAGTGTGGGTTCTCCCATACACTGTCATGTCTTCTTAGGTAATAAATTTGCTTCAAATATTAAGTCCAATATAATATCTCCCATGTTGAAATCCACAATATTAACATTTAGTGTGAATTCTTTGCTTGTCCTTCTTCTTGTATGGAGATGATTGACTGTTTTCTTTTCCAATTTCCCTTCTACCTCTGTGTTGCATCTTTCTAGCATATTTTGTATGACCTTAATAGATGGATCATTCAATAACTTAACATATGATTGCAGAAAAGTCTTTATGGTACTTACTTGCTATAAAGGTTTTCCTTCACTAGTATGGTCCATTGAGGAGGGCATCTAATACATTGGTGAGTTATGAGTTTGCTGCGCGACTGATGTAGATGCAACATTTTTCTTGATAAACTCCTTTCTGGCCTCCTTAAATGTTTCCTTTTATTTTCATGCGTTAAACTGCTTCTATGGATCAATATTCTTCTTAACCCATTGGTGTTATGTTGGATATTGTTTTGTTGCATCAGTTACTATCTTGGTTCCTCCTCAAGTGACTATATTGTTGTTTCTCCCATCATCCCTGGATTCTATAGAAATCCACTAGACATTCTGGTTGTTTTGGTTCCTTTTTTCTTGGATCTTTCCCAAGAGTGTTGGACAATCATTTGTGTCATGGTCTGTTGCACGACAGTACATACATGTCGCTGGTTGAAGTGGACAATCCCTTTCATAATGTCTTCGTTGTTGGCAGTTGTGGCACACTACTGGTCCTCTTCCTTGTCCTCCACCTCTGTATCCATCTCGATCTCCTCGTGGTGTGTTGTATTGAGGTACCTGGTTATACTGCGTGGGGTTATATTGTGGTTGTGCATTATTGTATTGTTGTTGCGCATTGTTGTATGGTGGTGATACCTGGATGAATTGAGGCGCAACTTGTCCTGTCATCATTTAAACCTATGATCAATCTCCCAAACAGAATCACCTGGTTTTTGCATGATTTCAATCATTTCATTCATGTACTAGTCTTCTGAGTTGGGCTTCTGAAATTCGTTTACCAATAGTTTTTTCACATCTACAATAGTCTTTGGTACTCCCTGTGGATTGTTTACATCTAGGCTCATGTACCAGTCCAATGCACGGTCTCTTAGTGTGATAGATAAATGCACAACTTTTGTATCCTCATCTGTGATATGATTTTCTTTCCAGATCTCACAGATGAAAAAGTGTTTTTCAGGGTCCTCTGATGCCTCTCCCTGAAATTATGGTAATCTAATCGTGGGATCATGTCCTGCTATTTTGAACTTTGTTGAACTACTGCCTCTGTATAGTGTAGACAAATGATTGTTACTTCTTGAACTGGCTCCCCTAGTTGATGATCTTTGATTGGATTCCTATCATGTTTCTTTTCTTCCACTAAAATTCGGTTGTATAAATGTTGGTGTTCTTTCTGGTGTATTAGTCGCACATGGGGTTGTAGGTTCCACATTGACGTTGATATGGATTGGAGTTCTTCCTTCTGTTCCTGACCCTGGACCTCTTATTTTCCTTTCATATGTTACACACATGATTTCATCAATCTTCTCCATAGCACGAAGATCCTCTACCTCCTCTTCATCACTTGCCAAGCCCTCTCTGTTGACTATGGCTCTCTTCTTGTCATTCATTTTATATTGGTAGGGTAATCTGCTGCACGTCTTTAAATTTTTTTTCCATTATATTCTTTATATGGTCTTCTTCCATCATGATTGGGTCAATGGCCTCCTTCTTCTTTCTCTTATCCATCTCCTCTTCCATATCTCAACCTCATGTCAGTGCTTCCCCCTTCCCCAATGCATGTAGGGAAGTTTAGCTATATGATTCCTTGGTAATCACACCATTGTCATACAGTAAAATCTTGATTGAAGTATACAACGATCTGATGTAACTACCTCTGGGTCCTTTCAGAAAATCATACTCTATTGTGGTGTAAGACTTCGCAGTATCTACTACAAATTTGGTGATAAACCCTGCAACAATACTCTCTAACTAGAAATCTACTACGCGCATAAATTTGTTATTAACTTCTTGTAATTGCACGATTTCCACAAGATTCCATTCAAGCTGTCTGATTCAATTTGTAGGGCAGTTGTCCTTTAACCTCAATAACCACTCCTGCACAAAATGTGAGAAATCATAGAAAAATACCTCATGCAAGTCGCTAAACACGTATTTGTTGAGATATTTGTGCGGTGTTAACTTAGGGTTTTTGTTGTTCTTCTGCGCAAACTCAAGTTCCTTTTTTTAAACCATCTTTCAATCTCTGCCTTCGTTGGATTCCATGGCCTAAACACTCACTTCTATATTTTCATTCTCCATGTGTTTCTTCCACGGATATCGTCCACTCAATCCTATGCGTTTCTAGCCGGAAACAACACCATTTGTTGGTTGTTTCTCTCTTACTTCTTCTTGGGTTGACCCAGGTTCGAATCTCAACAGGTTTCCAAAAAAACCCTCAAAACTATCATCCCTCCTGGTACACCAGAAGACAACGCTGCACACAAAGTGTACAATGCAGTCTCACCCGAGATAGATTTTATGGGTGACTATAATAATCAAGTGTTTGCAGTCTAGGAGTGAGTGGGGATCTAGGGTTGTGTTCTTCCTTCCTTGTGCATTATCCTTGTTAATTATTCAAGTACTTATATGATTTATTCATCTTTAAACCTATGCGTGCATGCTGATATATCTAGTTTAACCATTCATTCATAAGCTGATGATCAACATAAAGTAAACATTCATTAACAATCACACATAGCACAAGGTTTACCATGGTTCACCCCCTTCTAGGGCTACGTCCACAAATATCTGGATTCTCTGCTCTTTTATTTAATCTGCTGCAAAATCTTACGCTCCACGCATTACATATGCAGTAATACAATCAAGAGTGAGGGTAAGAACCCTTTGTGAGGCGGGCTAGATCACACTAGGCTCTTCATCCTATCACCTAACCCTCAAAGACTACCTTACTCAACTCTTCTACAACCTTATTATAATCAACAATCCCACAAAATCATGATAATCAACTCTCTTTGTTATGATATGATATCTCCCTATCTCACCCACACTTTACCTAGACCTCTTAGGTCCTTATTTATACTATTTTATAGGCTCATAGTCGTTACAATCCTTATCAAAAACCCTAACCCTATCATGGTTAGGCTTGTCTTCCTGTGCGTCACGTTGTTTTTCCTCATGCATGTTGCTTTTCCTTCTTTTTCTGCATGTTGCTTTCTTTCCACCTGTTGCACGTGCTCCAAAATTAGGTCTTCCTTTCCAAAAATAGGTCTTTCCCCAAAACTGATCTTTCTCCAAAAATAGGCCTACGCCCAAATTAGACTTCCTTCTCAAAATAGGCATGCACCCAAATTAGACTTCCTTCTCAAAATAGACCTGTGCCCAACAATATGTGTATCACCAACTGTCTCAGAACTACCCATGAATGGTGGTCCCTATGACACCCGGGCATCCTCCAGTGTCTCCTGTTCATATCCCTCCATAACCATCAATGATCCTAGGTACTCCTCATGCTCCTCCATCAAATGGTGCCCCTCTGCCAAACCATCAACACCCTCTAGCAATGTAGCTGGAGGATATATCTGACTCTCTGTCGAGATAGATCTAGAGGATCCCTGACTAGTCTCATCAAGGAGCTCCTCTAATATGGACCTTGATTCTTGAAGGGTTTTCTGTGCGCCTTCCAAGAATCCTCGTGTGCTCACCAACTCATGAGTGAGTCGGTCCACCTCAATATCCTTCTCCTTTAGTGCCCTGTGATACATCTCGCCAACCTCTAATAGGTAATCTCTACCCATCAACAACTATTTGTAGTCATCTCTCATCACAGTCACTCTCTCCCTAAGTGTATGGAAGTCAACAATGACAAGCCTCTCATCCAAACTATCATGTGCCATCAAGACCCTCCAACAATATCTTGCCACCAATGTGTGTGTATCATCAATGCATCTAGTGGATGCCATGACCATGTCCTCGCTGACTATCAACTGACTTGTCAAGTGTCATGAATGTTGATCACAGTATTGTTTAGGTGCTACCTCATGCCTCTCACAACTAGTGTCAACAATGGAATCCCCAACAACACACTCCTCAAAATATAAGGCACTAAACTGCCCACTATCTATTGTGCTACTGAGTCCTCTTGTATGCCACTGCACATCATCACCAACCACTACCCCCATCTGAATCGCATGATATCCTGTATGGACAATTGTATCCTCCTGTACTCTCACTTTTTTAATGTCATATGCGCCCAGATCCCATACAGATGTGTCTAGACATGTGTTATGGTCATCCCTATCAAGAAGGAGTGCATCCTCATCATTGTAGACTGATCCTGGAAGTAATTATCTCAACAAGCTGTTATTCTCCACAAATTGATCTATCAATGGACTCCCCAAAAGTGGTGACTCACTCTCCCCATATTGATAGATATGTATATAATCATCTGTCTCCAAGTGGGTCTGTAGATCTACATGTCGCTTGTGTTCTAGTACTACACAAGGCATCTCTACCATATCCAAAATTCCACCAATATCCTTATGTGTCGTGGCTTGCATAGGTTCCTGAGAATATAAGGAATGTGTCATGCTCATCTCCATAGGAATAAAAGTATCCCCTAAACATGACCTCATACCAGGTGCTAACACATCTGAATCCTCACAAGTGTCGACACTATTTGATAGGGAAGCTAAAGAACATGCGTTATCATCCTGTCCATCCAATTGTCCAACAACTGTGCAAGATTCATGTGATTTCTCTAATGAGGAATATAAGGCCTCATCCTCATACTCATCCTCCTCATCATTGTCATAGTGCACCTCAATGTAATGCACTTTCTCTTTACCCCTACATCTGTTATCTGGCTCCCAAGGCTCTTTGCAACTGTAGCAAAGTTCCTTGCTCCTAGTGGGTGTAGGCTTAATCTGTGCTCCTGTCAATCCACTAATTTGTGGGGATGTATCCTCTTTCCCTTGTCTACACCATGCTCTATTCTTATGTATTTCTGATATCCAATCATATATGGCTTGATCCAATTCTACCTGAAGATTTTCTTGTTTATCCATTTTCTTAGACTACTGAAGAATGAGAATGATACTTTCTCATTCTGCAATCAAATATTTTTTCCTTATGGAAGACCCCTCAGGCTGGGAGGAATCTTTTCTCTGATACCATTGTAATGTTCCCAACCAGATATGATATAAAAATCAGACTTATGTGGTTGAGAAATTTCGTCAAACACTTTGATGGTAGGACATGTTTCCTTAACCAAATGCCTTACTTTAGGTGCCCCAACTTTAGGATAGGTTATTGATGTGTTTTGGTGATCAATGAGGTGGTTTTGAACCTTTTTATAGCTCCCAATATGTTTTTTGTTTGGTTATTTAGCTCGTTGTTATAATTATGACAACATAGCTCATTGAAACATTTCGTCAAACAGTTGGCATGTTTGTCTTGTTATTGAGTTTGATCATGGTTTATTGTATGAATAAATTGTTGATGATAGAGATGAAAAATAACAACAATAAAGGAAATAGATATACACAATAAAATGACCAAAAACTCAGATCTGATTTTATTTATTAAAGATAACTAACCTCCATACAATAACAAGCAGATCTGGAACATAGATAGCAGAATGACAATGTGGTTGAAGATGCCTCCAATATATAATAGAAAACATTTATTTTCTCCCAATATCCCTCTTAGGATGTGTTAGTATCCAGATACTAAATATTCGATTTTCTCCTTCTTGCAGGAACGAGGTTATTCCTGTAGCGCCAAAAAGTGTCTTTTGGCCAATGTCATACTTTTAGCTTTTCATCAAAGCCCTTGTCGATCGCTTTTACTTGCATTCCAAAAAATTGTGCCTGAGATCTCTAGAGGGTTGAGCATTGTCGTAACTAGTATTGAGTTGTGTTGATATGTAGTTTTCTCACGATGAGTGTACGCCATCAAGAAATTAGAACACAAGTGTCAAGGAGGATCAAGGTGTGAGCTGCCAAGATTTACATGTGGTTAAGATCGAGTGAAAAGTTGTCATTATAACTCATTGAACAAGATCAACTCATGTGGGGTTCCTAGTGATGGTTGCAATCTTTCTAGCAGATGCAAATATTTATTCTCCCAAACCCAAGAAGCTCAAATCATTTCCAAGATCAATGCATTATCTCCTGAAAGAGCAACGTTTGTTGTTTGTTTTGGTAGGTATGCTGATAGCCTCTACAATGTTTATTCTCCAGCCCAATCTTGCAAAGCACTTCAAGGATGAAATAAAGAGGAGTGCCAATTTTCAAAGCATCGCTTGTCTATTCCAGTGTCGAGTCCTGGAAACATGTACATGCTTTCTCCAGCTGCTATCATAAGTCTGCAAAGCATCAATAACCAGTGCAAAGCATGGTGTATATAAAACTTCTCAATAGTTTTTGGTTAGCACATGAGGGATATTTGTTGTTGTATGGGAAGTGAAAATGTTGTTAATAATGGTGGAGAGAAGGCATCGACCTCATCTTGATGTTAAGAGACAGAGCATTGACAATGCACCACCACAAGGGTCGACATCAATGCCAAGTCCCCTGGAGATAAATCCTTTTCGTATGCCAAGTTACATGAATATTGTATAATAGGTGTCGAAGCAGTATGCTATCAAATACGAGATGCCAGATGTCAGCCAGCGTTTCTCCTAGTGTTCTGTCCGAGCAGCAGAGTCCAGGAGTGAATTATTTAATATGCATATGAATGTTATGAGGCAAACGAAAAAGTGCCAAGACAGGAATGGGTAAAGATATGTACAAATAGCAAGCATGTTGGTCAAGGAATTATTTTACGGGCATAAGTGTAGCTATGTTTTACAGGGAAGCACCTTGTATGTGTATCGAATGGATGATTTTTCTAGAATATACTCATAATTATCACGTTTTTTATTCAATGGAGGAGGACCAGCTGGCATTTGAATCTCCTCGTCTCCATTTCTTCTAAAGAATCATTCAACACAACAGTTTAAATTGGCGTGGATCATATCCTTTGGCATTTGTTTTGGTTCCAATGCCAGAACTTGTACTCTAAGTTAATAGGAATTTCGAGAATGTGCTCCAATACTCTTTGATTGTTATGAAGTGTACCTATACTGATCCAAATCGATGTTCTTAGAAGGGATAATTTCCAGGTTTTTTTTTTTTTTGAACTTGACAGATGTGAAAGAGTTATCCCAGAGGCACAAAGATTGGCATAAATCCTAGATTCGAAGGCTTTAGATCAACATTCAAAGTGTCAGTGGGAAAATAGAGCATCTCGTAAACATATGGCAGTCAAAGAAGTAGAAAGAAAGAGTGTGATGAGTTTGGGACTTTTATTTTTTAATGTGAAACTTCAAAAAATGCTGAGACTCTTAAACAAAGTGGCAAAGACGAGGGCGAGGCTTATATAGGATCCAAAACCAGTGGCTAATATGTCATTTTCAGATTTGAAAGGCATTGATTAAACATCATATCCACATTATCAGGTTTACATCCCACATTCTCAGGCACATGTTCAGCTGTGAACAAATCACTTGGCAGCAGTGAACAACATCGAATCATTTCCAGAATTAAAGGTGAAAGATTGAAGGTATGATATCTTTAGTCAAAGAATCAATCCCAAATCTCCAGGATTCGATGAGCATATTTAGGCAACATTTAAACGTTTCATGGACAGATGGGACAACATTTTAGGAAGATTACCAGACATAAGATTCTTTCCAGATTCAAAGGGCATTTGACTCCATCAGATCCAAATATCAAGGCAATATATTTTTAGCAATTCCTGATCTCTAGAAATTGATTTAAAACCAATTTATTTTTAGGCTACTGTTCCATAAAATTTGTAACATTTGTTACAATTTGCTGATTTGTATTTTCTATTTAAAATTATCATTGGAAAGCTAATAGGGAGGAGAGGCC
>SNQJ01S0227698.1:0-14501 GCA_010110895.2 Picea sitchensis | reverse complement strand
AAGGGGATCTGATGATGTTTTTCCAGCACATCCCCTACAAACGCCATCAGGTGGAAGAACTTTGGAAAGACCAACAACCATATTCTGTGTGGCCATCGACTCCAGAATTCAAAAATTTAGGTGTCCAAGTCATTCGTGCCAAATTTTTCTTCGTTCATCAGTGTGAAAAACAAGGGCAGTCGGTCCAAATTCAAGTCAAGAGAGGTCACAAAACTTGTACAGTCCATTCTTTGAGTCGAGACAACCTTCAACAAAAATTGACTTTTCAATCTTAATATCCTTATCGAAGAACCGATCTGGCCAAAACTCATCAATCTTACTTGTCTATGTTAGTTTGAGAAACCAACAACAAATTTTCACTTAGATTTGGCACATGATAGACGTCAACAATTTTACCATGTCGATAGGGAATATCACCATGACCAACAATGTCGATAATGAAATCATCAACAACATAGATGTTTCACTTGACAACTTTATCCAAGTACGAGAATAGAGAGGCATGTTTGGCCATATGATGAGTACGAAAAAATCGACTACCCACTCATTATGTGAGGTATGAGTAAGCAACGCTTGAGAAGTTCTGACTTGGAAGGTAAAATTGTCGGTCGATTGATTGACAACTAACACGTCTCCTTCGATCTTCTTAACCTTCACCTCTAAGTCATCCCTCTTCTTCCAGCAAGTTTTCTCCACATGTCCAGACTTTCCACAGTAGAGACATGTTTCCTTATTTCAATTCCTCTGAATGGATGTTGACTCATTATTATTCAATTTAGTTTTTTGATCGAGACATTATTGTCTGTGTATAGGAGCATCAAACGTCTTCTTTCCTTCTAATTAATCTTTCTTTTTCCCTTGAGCAAGTGAGATTGATGTTTACTACCAAGCTTCCCTTCATCAAGCAACCTATGTTGCTCATTAATCAGTAAGCCATAGAAAGTATCAAAGGTATAATTCTTACCATATTATTTTCCTTCCTACCAATTGGTCCAAAACATGGAACAGAACACATCGAAGGGTGTTCTCAAATTCATCAACACCAGCTCAATGAGTTGTCCATCTTTCTTCTGAAAATTCTTCCCACATTTTCCCAACTTCAACTGCATATCATTAACACTTGCTAAATAGTCCTCAATCCTTTCATAGGAATGCGGATCAAGAGAGATCAACTCTTTCTCCAACTACATAACTTGACTTTGATTGAATTTTTCAAACAAGGACTTGAATTTATTCCAGACTTCATGAGGATGCTCGATCTCGCTTGTATGAAAACAAATATCTCGATAAATGTAAGTTGTGGTGACCTCAAAATCCTCCTCTTTCTTTCCATCGACGAAAAACTTCAATTGTTCATCCTTCAAATCTAGAATCTTGGCCTTCGTATACTGCTAGATCCCTTTTCTCTTCAACAAATTCTCCATATCTGGTGCCCAAATAGCATGATTGAGTCCATTCAAAAAAACAGGACCATTCTTGGAAGCCATCTTCAATATGTGATAGATCTAAAAATCCGAATAGGTTACAGTCAAAAAATCATTGGCCCAACATCAGTCACTAAGATACGACTTAGCAAGATTTGTAGACAACAGGCTGGAAACATCTAATAATTCTGTTGTAATAAAGATCTTATAGTGGGGAAGCCAGATGTATGAGGAAAAGGATCAAATGAGAATATACCTATTAATTTCTTTGTTGTTTTTATTTCCGGGTTTGAAGCATTGTGTCATATCATTTCAATAAGATCACTCTTTGTTGCCTAGCATGTGCATAAGTAGAGCACATTTGTAAGGGCCTTCACTTTGTTAATTTCCAGCAATTTAATCAAGCATTCATGGTGAGGTCTAGCATGTTGTAACAACACTTTTCACCACTCCCATTAATCTACTTTCAACACTCCTAATTCCTTTATTGACTTCATTTTCCCAATTTGGATAGGCACTAGTATCAATCCATCACTTTATTTTTTTTTGCTACAACTATTGTATTACTGAGATTTATTTTCAAGGAAAAAAAAGAGGTATCTTAGACTACTCCCAAACTTTTTCAAATGATATAGGTATGGATAGAATATTGTATCCCAACGAGTGAGAAAGGGACCCAAAAGATGGCGTGTATATAGGTTGAGTATTCACTATAGGACAGACATGTGTGATGATAGGAACCTTCGGCACTACAACCATAATGGTTGAAGGTGTAGAAGGAGTACCATTGACTATAGTGGGTATGGGAGTTGAAGGACTCCTAGTATCTTTCTGAATTAATTCAGTAATCATCCTCGTAGGATCACAATTCTGGTAAGTGGAGGTGTATGTACCACATATGATAAATTCACGCCTTTTAGAAGGCAAAGACTCAAAATGTGGTGGTAAATGTAACAAGCAGAGAGACGTGTGGGGAAGTTGGTATTTCTCCACGATGACTCAAGACTCGTGATATAAAAAAAAAAAAATCCTAAGGCCAAATAGTAATCAAAGGGCACACCAAAGTAAAATAAACAAAAGGCCAATATGCACACAAACATGATAAAGTCATTGAAAGGGGCCTCCCTCTCTAAAGTAGGTATGCCTCACCCAAGAGGGGCCTAAGACTCCTCTGCTAAATATCGGAGGTAACATAATCAGTTATAAGGGCCCTCGTGGGCTTAACAGCCAGTCGGTCATAACCCCACGGAGAGGTAATCCTCCATAAATTTTGTGTTGTTCGGCCCTTATCTGACCCAGGGTACCTATAGAATAACCCCTACAAGTAACCTATGTAGTATTTTTTAGCACTGAGAGTCACCCTCATATTACATGAGGATAAGCCCAGTACCCATCAGAATATTTGGTGGATGTTGGTGTTATGAATGGAGGTCAAATGGAAAAAACTCAGTGTAAGAATGATTTTAATACAAGAACTGGACAAGAAATGAACAGGGAAGTGAGGGCCTCATTAACTTCAGTTAGTGATTTTAGTTTAAGTGTGAGCAGAAGGAAGACTTAGTGATAAAGGTGGAAAAGTCTGCCATGGGCATCCAACTTTCAAGCAGCTTGGTGAAGAAAAACTCAGGCTCAAGAACACTCTTGAACTTAAGCTTCAAACATTGAAATATGTCACAGAAACAAAATGATCAAACCTACATCAAAATGCAACTACAACAACTCTATTGGATCCTCCATGCCCAAGCCTTTCAATGTAAGGGGGAATAAGGTAACAAGGAAGTTGGATAAAATTGGTCACAACAATACTTAATCCAACCTACATTACAATAGAACTACAACCCTCGACTAGATCCTCCATGCCCGAGTGTTTTAGCACAGATTTTACAAAGATATGAGAGAAGTTGACTTCTATTAATGCGAAAGTCTCAAATTTGATACATTACCATAGAACAGATCTAGCATCAAAATATTACAAAATAGGGAGCTCTGCTCAACCAGTTGACGAACTTAACAAAATATCAAACCGATCTATTTATACTTAGACCAGTACACTATTGCTAGGAGTATGATCTGACAATTCCATTCAAAACTTTGCGTCTGAGAAGTCCTCTGTCAGACTGGGCGTGTTTCCCTCTATCAGATGCAAACCAGGTTCAGTGAGGACCTGCAGAAAACCAACCATTATTGTAACCTACTGACAGTCCATCCTCCTTGGCCATAGATATCGAGCCTTCCATTTATGGGTTGAGCTGATGTTTCAGCTACCAGCCTATGCCTCATTAACTAAATCTTTGTCGGGATTAGAATGCAATGAGATGAATGATTTGTCGAAGACCACTTGTCGCAATTGGATTGGGCATTGAGGTTGTGGAAGTCAACCCTTGCTCATTGGTTGACCACTCCTTAAGATTGGAGTGTGATGGGACAACTTTCGGGCGGCCACTTGTCTGCCCAACATAGGGCATTATATGTGAATGTGCATATCGAGGAGGCGAAAAGTGGCTTAGACTTTCACCACTTTTAGGCTCGATATGCACCTCCCTCTGACACGTCGCCTCCCCATGAAACGATAGTTTTGATATCAGCTCGCCCTTCGGATTTTAACGTCCTCACATGTTGCGGCCCCGATATGATTAGCGACCATTGATCTAGAGGGGATCCGAGATCTGGGCGCGCCGGCTACTTTTAGTGCCCACACTAAACTTTTATCTGCCCGCTAAATCTGGATTCCTTCCACCTACATTTGGATATAGCACCACATCGAAAATGTGCAGGGGAAAAACACCATTGTAATTGCCCTTGCTTTCTCTGTGTGCTGATGGTTGTCACCTGCGAACTTGAAAAACTATATGTGATAACATTGGCTCCACAGGGGATGGTATGCTCCCTGTGATCTTCCAAGAACGCGTAGTTCCAGTGCCTTAGCTCTTTGGGTTATGGAGTCTCTTATTTAAATAGAAAATGAAAGGAAATGGTAATTAGAATGGTGGAAATCCAATCATGGCTTAAACAAAATATTTTTTTAGAAAATGCCCATTGACATGGCTGCCCAAAACTTCAGATTCCTCCAAGCTATGCAACTTATAGGTGTTATTCAAAAATACTTCAGAGATCTTGAACAGACCAGTCCATAAGGCTTCAAATTTTCCATGTTTTCCTTTTTTCTGCTTGGGGGAATCCCACTTGAGCACCATATCTCCCAGCTAGAAATGATCCTTTCTTTCCCTCTTGTCAAAGGTTCGTTTTATTTTCTGTTGGTGATCATGAGATTTATCAAGCAGTTGCTCCTAGTCTGTTGTACTTCCACCAGCTGTTGTATCCTCCTAACCATATCATCAGGATCTCCTTGGTGATCCTGGATGAATTTTTCCACAGGCAAGGAAATTTGGGCAGGAAAAATGGCCTCCACCCCATACACCAACTTAAAAGGGGAAACACCCAGTGACCTCTTTGTTGTGACCCTGTCAGCCCGTAATGCAAATTTTAGCTTTGAGTCCCAGGCTTTCTTGTTATCTTCTAACAATTTCGTGATGATCTTTATGAGGCTCTTGTTAGAGGATTCTACTAAACTATTTCTCTAGGGGTAGTAGGGAGTAGAATGGATTAATGCAATTCCATACTTCTCAGAGAACTTGACTAATGGTTCAGCTCTGAAAGAGGCATCATTGTTTGTAACAATCCTACTTGGACAACCAAATATGGACATGATATCTTCAAGGAAGCTAATGATCACCTTGTGAGAGGCACTCCTTGTAGGGATGGCTTCTATCCATTTGGAAAATAATCAGTGGCAGTCAAAATCCACCTGTGTTGGCCACTTGAGGCTGGGTGGATCTCTCCAATGAAGTCAAGACCCCACTGTTGAAAAGGTCCAAAAACCATTACAGGTTTCAAAGGAAAAGACTTGAGTTGTTGCCTTCCAGAAAAATTTTGAAATTTGACACATGCTCTAATATTTGCACAAACATCAGTAAAAAGGATGGGCCAGAAATGCCCAGATCTGAGGATGTTTTAAGATGTGGTCCTCTAGAAATGATGTCCTCCACATAAGCTATCATGAAAATCTGATATGGTTGTTTGGGCTTCCTGTGGATCTATACATCGTAACAAAACTCCCAGAGGGTCGTTCCAATACAAAACCTTATCAATAAGACAATATTTGATTGCTTTGAGATTCAAAGCTCCAAATCACCAGGAAGCATTAACTTCTGCAAAAAATATATGATGTATTTATACGAGGTGCATTCTGCTAAGTTGAATATGATATGAGAGTCTTTATCAACAATATCAGTCTTTTGATTTTCTAAATTTATGTTCATAAAATTTACCCCTAAAGTCTTGTAGCTTGATTCAGCCAACAGCCTGGCTAAACCTTGGCCTTTCACCAACTTTGTGGGTTTAATTTCTAGGTCGAACTCCAGAATTTTGGCCATCCATTTGCTTCTCCTTCAATCTATATCAGGTTGGATCAATATCTCTTTTACTGAGGCTGAGGGGACATATGAAATGATATTTGAATGCAAAACATAGATTCTGAAAGCCCTGAGGGCTTTGACCAAAGCATATGCTTGCTTCTCCATGATATGATACCTTGTTTATGCATCCCTCAATGCTCTGCTGAAAAAGGAAATAGGCTTCTCTAACCCCTATGTATTTCTTTGTAGCAAAACAACAGCCAATGTATCAGATGAGGCAAAGGAAAATATCAGAAATTCTTTAGAATAATCAAGACTAATGAGCATAGGTGCTTCAGTCAAAGCCCTCTTAATTTGGATGAAAGAACTTTTGGACTCAGCAGTCCATTTCACTTCATTCCCCTTTCTAAGCATGGTTGTGATGTCTTTAACCAACTCAGCAAAATTTGAAATTAACCTCCTCAGAAAGTTGATTTTACCCAAGAAAGATTGAACCTCTTTATTAGATCTAGTAAAAGGTAAGGTTTGGATGGCCTCTATTCTGCTTGGATCAATTCTTACCCCTTCTGCTAACACAATATGCCCCAATAATTTACCCTCTCTCATAGCAAACAAATATTTCTTTGGATTGAGGAAGAGACCAAATTTTCTACACTTCAGGAAAACTCCCCTCAAATGATGACAATGCTCTTTATCAAACCTTGAGAATACTGTGATGTCATCCAGATACATGACTACAAATTTTTCCTTCTCCCCAATGAAGGAAATATCCATGGCTCGCTGGAAAGTTGCTCCTGCATTCATCAATCCAAAGGGCATTTTAGCATACATGAATGTGCCCCAAGGAGTAGTGAAGGTTGTATTTTCTCTATCTTCAGGCAGGACATAGATCCGATTGTAGCCATAAAAACCATGAATCATGGACAGCCTGTATGAACCAGTCACTCTCTGCAAAATGTGTTCCATCTTCAGTGAGGGGTAGTTATCCTTTTTGGAGATCATGTTCAAATTTCTAAAATCAACACATAACCTGATTTCTCCATTCTGAAAATATAAAGGGGATGATGATCTAGGCATCCAACAACTTTTTTACTTCCCTTTCCATGATAGGCAACAGCGTGGGGTTTATCTGTCTAAGTTTATGCCTGAAAGGTTTGGTCTCCTCTTTCAAAGGGATTTTTTGTTCCATGATGTATGTGTCATATGTTCTTAAGTCTTTATATTTCCAAGCAAAAACATCAACAAACTCCCTCAAAGGATTGACATACTCAACCCTTTTCTCCTTCAACAAGCTTCTAGACAATTTCACATACCTGGGATCCTCCTTTGTTCCTAAATTTCATTCAATCACATCAGCCTCTTCAATTGAACCTTTAACCTTCACATCAACATCGTTTTTGTCAAATAATCTCTCCAAAGGGACTAGTCCCTTCAGGATATGCTTACTAGGCAACTGAACAATATGATGGTCAACAATTTTATTCATGAAAGCATTAGTATGAGTGGTTTCTTCAGCATCTTGATCCTAATCAATATGAAAATTAGAGAATTCATCCACGGTCTCAAGAAACCTTTTTATCTCAAGATCATCCTCAAAAACCTTCCAATATTTGACATTGTCAGGAGTAAAGGGTTCGTATTTTACTTCCACCTCATACTTGAGCCTTGGGGCCAAAGGGACCCTAAAATTGCTTGCTGAGACAGCCAATGAATATTCCATAGTTTTCTTCTCTCTTGGAACAAATGAGATATTAAAATCCAAGAAGAAACTATCAACAAGATCCCAGACTTCATTTTTGTAGGCCCTTAACCTGGGGTGCTTAGCTTGATACAGATTTCTGACCTGATGTACAATTAATTCAGTGTCTCCAAATATTGCCAGATCCTTAATATTCATACCCATTGTAGCTCTCAGACCCAAAACAAGAGCTTCATACTCTTCCATATTGTTTTTTGTTTCTAACTCAAGCTTATAAGATAGAGGTATGGTCTCTTGGGTAGGAGAAATGAAAACTACCCACGTCTACAACCAAGGATACAACCAAGTCTTTAATAACCCCGATGAACTTCACCTTCCTAGAATCAAACGAGTACAGGTCATGATATGTCTTTGTTACCTCCAACCTGAGCTCCTCCATGATAATATTAGGCATGAGATTGTGATATGCCCCTGAATCCATCAAGAAATTGTGCATCACCTTATCATGGATGTTTAGTGGTGTATAGAAAGGAGGGGAGGAATCATCTCTATCCTCCACCAAAGGTCCTAGTATGACAATAGGATTTTCATCTTGGAGGTTGATTGAATCTATGGGATCGGATGAAGGCTCATGTTGCAGCACTTTAGAGAGGTATCTCTTGAAATCCTCATTTTTAACGAGCTCCAAGAAAGGTACAGAAGTTTTAATCTTTTGAATCTCACTCTCAAATCTAAAAGATGAGGGAGGCTTCAGAATCTCCTTCACCTCTAGGAAGGGGTTCTTGATCATTGCTTGGGGGTTCTGTGTCTCCCTTTATTTGTTGCTAGGTTCCACCTCCTTGATAGGATGCTCTGTTCCAGTAGGTTGTTTAGGACTGTCAGGATTTCCCTCTTTATTTTTGGACTTGAGGTTATATTTATTTGGTTGGATGTTGGTCCTTTCCCCTTTGCTCTTCTCATTTAGTTGTCTATCCACGAGGGACTCTCCATATGAAAAATTATTTAAATGAGGAAATGAAGAGGTGTCACCCAGGCAATGTATTTCAGGATCTACATCTTCTCCCTCTCCTTCATCAATAACCAGGTTATTTTGGAGATGGGTATGGATATTTTGATCATCCCTATTTCTTTGATCTCTCTGGATGATCTGAGGGGTGTTATTTGGTCTTCTAAAATTACCCCTATTATCATTATTTTGAGCGCTCTTATATCCATGTTTCCCTTCAAATTTCAATTTCGCCATTTGTGCAGAAACTGATTTAACCAATTTAGTCAACTCATCCACCTAAGGGTGGGAAACAAAGGAACCATAGGTTGAAGCTTCAAGCTTTCCTTTTCTTCTGTCTCTATCATCCTTACTCCTAAGTTTGTCAACTGACAATATATTGGATTCTACTTCAAGGGCTACATCTTGCATATGATCCAAGGAGGTAGCTCTTATTTCTCTCAAAAGGAGACAAAACTCAGGGTCAAAAGCACTAGCATAAGTGATCTTGGAAGAGGTTTCAGTAGGCTTAATCTCAGTGGGGATCTTATTGTACACTTTATTAAATATCTTAGAGAAGTCTAAGACAGATTCCCCTTCTTCTCTCTTGAGAGATACGAACCCTGTGATTTAATAAAGGAAGTCCTTTTTATCCCCCTGATGTCTTAAGAATATATCATCTAGAGCTTCAAACCCACCAATAGTTCCAGGAGTTATGTTGGCCCTTGGTTATGGAAGTAAGCGAAGATCGAGAAAGAAAAGGCAGAATGTGAACTACGCATAAGACACAGTAATTGTTATTGGGTCGAAGTGAGAAAAAGAGCAGAAAAGATGGAGTGAAGTGAAAGGAAGCAATTTGTTGGATGAGGAGATCGAGGATGATAGATCATCAAGGAAGAAGGAGCGTGGACAACTCAGCAAGAGGAAAAATCCATCATTGGATGCTTTGGAGCACTGCGCGATAAGGAAGGGAAGATAGGTTGGTGAACCCATGAAAACGTGGGTGAAGTTGACCTAGGGTTTTAGACACCTAGGTTTTGGCCTAAGGATGTCGATGAGTGATTGTAATGTATAAATAAGAACCTACATGAGGGAAGGAGGTTCGATCTAGTTGTAGTTGTTGTCGTTACTATTTTTTTTGTGTGATTGAGTGAGTAATATCGAGTAAGAGAGAAGTGTTGAGTACGAGAGCCTTTTGTATTGTAAGATATTCAACTAGGTGCGAAGATCAACCCTGCAGCTAGGTGCGCAGGGAGGGGAGAGATAGAGAGAAGAAGAAAGAAGATCTTCTAGCTAAGAGTGCAGACAAGAACTGCATGCTTCATCTTAATACATTATAAAGCATAGTTCTATGGGCGTAGCCCTAGAGAGAGGGTGAACCGCGTATATTTTGTGTTATGTGTGATTTATGCTCTATTCTTGTCATTTGATACATTGTTATTTCATTACTGTGGTAGATCTGATAAGATGTGTGGAATAGATCTAAGCTGACAAGTGATATATGCATGTTGTATTGTTCTAGTATTAGATCCACTTGATATTTCCCTTGGTTTTAGACATCTCTATCCTACAACCCCCCCATAGCTACTTCAAGTGAGACTGCATCTGATTCGTAGGTGTAGCCGAAAGGGCCAGTAGTTAGGGCTTGTTGGTGCACTCTTGGAGCTGAACCCTGGGTTTTCCCTTGTGCCAACAAGTTAGACCCCTGAACCATTTTCTATCCTCACCATCAAGGCTCTGTACAAAAACTCTCAACTAGACATCTTCATTTTCAATATTTAGATTATCTGCGTAGCTGTAAAATGTTGAAAGGTTCTCTTTTCCAGTTATGTCCTCCTCTCTTGTAAACTTGGGCATGTACTTGAGGTAATCTCCAACCGGGAGGGGATTCATAGGTTGAGGCAAAACAAGAGGAACATACCTAGAAACCACTATGGCGTTCATTATGTTTCTAGGAATATTAACACCTTCCATTGGGATGTGGACTGTAGGAGAACCAAGGGGAGATGGGGTTTGGATAGGTGAGACTGGGATTGTGTTTCTAGAGGAGAAAGGAAAAGAAGCTCCCCCCTCTTTAGATGAAACAACTATGATAGGAGGAAGAGTAGGGAGACCCAAAGTGGGAAAATATTCTAAGTTTATGGGTCTAAACCACTTTACAATCTCAGGGGAAATAGGGGTGTCAAAGATTTCTTCTAAATGAGGCCTAGAAGGGGAGAATTCAACAGGTAAACTCCCAAAACTTAAACTTCTAAAAACTCCAACATATGGTATAATAGGAGAACTAGATGCAGCTACTGGAGTTTTGAAAAAAAGAATCATGCAAATTATCAGAATTACCTGATACAGCAATTGAAATCCATTCTCAAGGGTTCTTTCATTTTCTAGTAATATTTTATGGGTCATCTTCAAGTGTAGCTAGATCCAACTGCGAAGTAGACCTTGTGTGTCTTCTCTTAGGAGCCACGACATAAATAATGGAGTTTACAGGCGCAAGTTGCAATCTTCAAGTTACTAATTTCTGATGCACCTTCAGAATCAAAAAAATTTGTCATTCTATCCTAGGGAAATGTCTTCAATTTGTTCCCCAACAACAGTGCCAAGAAATTTTAGCATTGAGAGTCACCCTTAGATTTCATGGGTGAGTACCCATTAGAATATTTGGTGGATGTTGGTGTTATGAATGGAGGTCAAATGGACAAAACTCAGTGTAAGAATGATTTTAATACAGGGACTGGACAAGAAATGCATAGGGAAGTGAGGGCCTCATTAACTTTAGTCAGTGATTTGAGTTTAAGTGAAAGAAGAAGGAAGACTTAGTGAGAAAGGTGGACAAGTCTGCCATGGGCATATGGCTTTCAAATAACTTGGTAAAGAAAAGCTCGAGCTCAAGAAAACTCTTGAAATTAAGCTTCAAACAATGAAATATGTCACAGAAACAAAATCATCAAACCTACATCACAATGCAACTACAACAACTCGATTGTATCCTCCATGCCCTATCCTTTCAGTGTAAGGGGGAATAAGGTAACAAGGAAGTTGGCTAAAATTGGTCACAACAATACTGTAATACAAAATACATTACAATAGAACTAAAACCCTTGACTCGATCCTCCATGCCTGAGTGTTTTAGCACAGTTTTTACAAAGATATGAGAGAATTTGACTTATATTAATGCGAAAGTCTCAAATTTGATACATAACCATAGAACAGTTTTGGCATCAAAATATTACAAAATAGGGATATTTTCTCAACCCGTTGACAAACTTAACAAAATATCAAACTGATCTATTTATACTTAGACCAGTACATTACTGCTAGGAGTATGGTCTGACAATGCCATTCAAAAATTTGAGTCTGAGAAGTCCTGTTGGCCCTTGGTCATGGAAGGTTGTGAAGATTGAGGAAAGTATCGTGAAGTGCGAACTGTGCGGAAGACAAGTTGAGTGAGATTGGGTCGAAGTGGCCAAAAGAACAGAAAATAAGGAGTGGAGTAAGAGAAAGCAAGTCGTTGGACAGGGAGATCGAGGAAGACATATCAACAAGGAAGATGGATCGTGGACAACTCAACAAGCGACAAAATCCACCAATGGATTCTTTGGGGCACCTCGCAGGAAAGAAGGAAAGACGGGCAAGAGAAGCCCTGGAAACATGGGTCAAGTTTGTTATCACTGAAATTTTGTCTGCAAATGGTTACAGGAATTCGACATCTCCAAACAGCTATTAGTTCAACCATGGACCAAAAATACATTTCCAAAAGGCCCAAAACTATACAATCAGCAATAAAATTAGCATGCGCTAAGACTACACAGGAAGTGCGCGCACATGTGCCATTCAGAAACACAGAGAAAGCGCACATGCACATGATGCATGACTGCGGACGCAAAACCCTGTGCATCCCTCAAAACGGTGCATTTATGATATTGGTCAACCTCCCACCCACTTCTGGTTAAGCTTCCAAGTCGATTTGACATCCAAATCTTGGCTGAATCCGGCTGGGTGGCTGGTCAAAGACCTAAGGGTGCCCTAAATTTAGTTGAATAATGCCTCAAAGTTATGCTATAAAAGGAAGCCATGGGTGCACTATATTTTCAAGGAATTCATTTGTATTGTTATGATGTTGATATTCTCTTGGAGGATCCTCTTTCCTCATCAAGAGCATGCTAGCACCATTTCAGTTAGCCATTCATATCACCTCTATATTGGATGTCCTTTGGATTCTCTTCACCATTTCATTTTAGTTCCTCACTTGTAAGAAGAGTTCAATATTTGGGGGTCCAAGAGCCCTCCCTTGGAGGAAGAGGGGACCCAAAGTCTCCATTTATCTTTGGTGGTTTCTTTCCACTAATATAATCCTTTCCATTGGTGGCATGAGTCTTGTTTATTTCTTGTTATAATGTCCTTATGCACTATAGTTTAATTCCTTTTATCGTTCTTAGTTTAATTCTTTGCTTATATTTTATGCTTTATGCTTCTAACTCTTTCCTCTACTATTTTCTTGCCTAGATGACCCAACTGGGCTTGTAAACACCCTTATTTTGCTCATTTAGGTGACAAAAGAGGTGCAACAGATTGGCGACTCCTATGGGGAAAGGTATCAATTTCCTACCCCATTTGGGTTATTTTATCTCTTCTTTCTGTTTATTTAACCTCCAGGTACCATCACCTGCCCAGGCCGACTTGCAAAAAGTCAGATTCAAAGCTGAGTTGAGAGAATTTCATTCAGAATTTTCTTCATGGTCGTTTTTCAGACGTGCGCGGGTTTTTTAACCCACAGGAGCATCTTAAGTGCACGTGCACCAAAATCATTGTCTTTCTCAGTGCCTTCTGCGCACCTGCGCCCATAAGTCACTTTCAATTCGTGTATTGATGCTTAGAGTGCCTCTGTCCATTCTAAGTCTTGTGCACCTATGCAGAAAAACAGACATTGTAAGCTTTTTGTGATTTGATTCCAAAACCTATCCATTATGAGGACCATAGACTCCTTAAAATTGATTCCATACACATTGTAATCTACACCACACTTATATTCCCTCTCCATATAAAGGGATTAGTCAAAACATAGGCACTTAGGGGGTTAAAATCATTATTCTTCCTCTTTTTATTTCATATTGCCACATGGATGGCTTGCTTTGATTAAAGTTTAAGTTGGAATCATTCTACATCGCATATAAAACTTGCATTGGGACCAGAAATTGGATATCAAATCGTCGAGTATGCTCTTCTCTCACGCCTCAAAGCGATCTTGAGAATCAGAAAGAGATTGAGGAAAAATTTCATCTACCTTAAAACGACAAAATCTTTAGGAGAGGACAACAGCCCCCTCAAGACTCCTCTTAGTTTATTTTTCAAACACATCTTAAAATTGTAACGAGCCCATACATGCCCATATGCTACAAAGATAAGATAGTGATTAAAGTTTACTTTCTTAGATTAAATCACTAGGGAAGTTTAAATGTTTTGTAACGGGCCCATACATGCCCACATATGCACAATCTAGGATAGTTTCAAATATTTCTTAGATTAAATCACATTAGGGAGTTAAAGGAATAGTAAGGACCCACATGTCCACATGCTAGTTTCCTAGGGACTTTAAAATTCCGCAAGGTTGTACCAATGGCATTTAGTTAATTAGGTAATCAAGACTTGTAAGGACCAAGCAAAGTCCACATGCAGCAAGGTGACACCTAATTTATTAAAAATATTGGCACACTTTCACTTGTTCACACACAAAAGTCACTACTCACTCACATAGTTTTCATCTCGAAACATGGAGGTTAAAGTAAGTTTCCTCCAAAGGGATTCTGAAACACCCCACCCTTTTCTTGACAAAACTATCCACTCCCACTTAAATTCAATGAGATTGGCTTCCACCCCCAATCTCTCAAACAACCACATCTAAAACATTTCTAAAAACTCACTAAGTTTTCCTCCACAGGAGTTGCCAAAAGAATTTTTTAGTCTAGGTAGGATTTTGG